>JAOBRD020120516.1:0-10131 GCA_027575215.2 Hydrozoanthus sils | reverse complement strand
TTTTGTTAACCGCAATATGATAAATAGTTGGCACCGTTGGTCCGACATTAAGGTAGCTTGAAAGCAGATATCACTTCACGTAAACACAATTAGTGTGTTAAGCGATATTGGTAATTAAGACACAAAAATAACAAGGTTGCTATCTAAAATGTTCCGCTATGAACAATGAAAGTTAGGCATCTTGTGATGCATAAATTAGTGTTGTTGTTGTCCATAAAATATAAGGTGAAAACACTGAAATAAAATTCAAAAATGGAAATTAAGTGTGTCTGTACGGTTTTTGGGCCTTTTGGGGGAGTTAGTAAGCAGTTAGTGTAAGCAGGAGAAGAGAGAAAGAAAAGAAGAGTGAAGCGTTCGGATGGTAGGCCTGTGGTCTTTCTCGCTGTTGTCGCGAAACACGACCACGTGCGTTTTGCTGTTACAAGCATTATTTGTATCCAAGCATAGTCTTGTAAATGCTTTGTATGTTTTGGTAAGTTCACAAGCAAATATGAAGATGATAGATCGCGTCAAAAAGTCATTTTCGAAATTGTCTCTCCTCACGTATTTCCTCGTTTGTGCTTTCGGCATTGGTTCATGGATTTCGGTGAATGGACTGTGGGTTGAACTCGCAATTCTTGTTCAACATATTCCCGAAGGATGGAATCTTCCCTCGTATCTGACGGTAATTATCCAAATGGCGAACGTTGGGCCATTATTGTTTGTCATTGGGAACAAATACTACCCGAGAGTAATTCGTGAAACGCCCGTAATTTATTTGATATCTCTTACCGGCGTTGTTGCCTGTGCTCTTCTTGGATTCTTGTGGAAAGAAACATCTTCAGTTGGTGGTAGAATTCACAGCACTGCTCTTTTAGTCCTTGCTTTTTTTCTAGCTACAACGGATTGTACATCGTCAGTAACCTTTCTCCCGTACATGGCGAGGTTTCGTGAAGTTTACATGAGTCCTTTCTTCGTGGGTGAGGGCCTTAGTGGTCTTTTGCCTAGCGTCGTCGCAATTGCACAGGGAGTGGATGGCGGAAGTTACACCGGCTGTGTGGCCGAGACACCCACCTCAGTTTCCAATTTGACTGCCTTAAGTGGCAACGCCAGTACCAATGGCACAACACAGGTGTCGTTGTCTGGCCCAGGACCCAATTTCAGTCCCCAAGTATTCTTTTTATTTCTGTGTGGCATGGTGGCTCTAAGTGGCTTGTCGTTTCTGGGTTTAAACCACCTTCCAGTTGCCAGGCGCCAGCAAGTGAAACAGTGTGAGGAATCAGATCAAGATGATGGTGATACTAGCTATGAACTTTGCGATATGGATTCAGAGAAGCCTTTAAAGACTGACAACACAAAACGAGAATCGTCTTTCTTAAGCCCTGGTGTGACGTCATTTCTTCTAATCATCCTAGCTGTCGTCAATGGGCTGAGTAACGGAGTCATTCCAGCAATTCAATCGTTTGCTTGTATTCCCTACAGTTACTATATTTACCATTTAACACTAACGCTGTCAAATATAGCAAATCCAGTAACCTGCTTTGTGTTTCCATTCATTCGAACCCGTTCGTTTGTGATGATGGGGGTTCTAAGCGTTGTGTACATTGGCATGTGCATTTACATTATTATTGTGGCTACCCAAAGCCCAAATGTTCTTCTCAAGTGTGATGATGCTGGGGCTGTGTTGATTGTAAGTATGAAGATTTTTTTCTTTTCTAATTTAACACAAAGTTTTGTAATTTGTGTTTTATTGTGTAAGGGCTCACACAGTCATGGAATTTGAAAACACATTTTCCAGGCCTGGAAAAGTCATGGAATTGGGGAAAAATGGTCAAGTTCGTGGAATTTTGTTATAACTGGTTTTGGTTTTGATTGGCAGAACAAATTCTCTTTAGAATTTTAAACCATATGATGAGTTTGTCGTAAATTACAAAACTGACCATACTTTGGGTGTGAACGTAGTCAAAGTAGGCCTAAAGTATGATACTTTAAAGTAGGTATCATCAAAAGAGCCACATCCTACTTTAAAGACTGATTGAGCCAGTCTTATGATCCTACTTTTGCACCTCCAGATAAGATAAGCAAAACAAGCCTGTCAGCTTTTGATTATTTATAAAATTGGATAACCATTACACAGTAGAATAGTTTTTCATGCGGTTCATATCAGTTTTGGTGCGCGGGTAATTGGAATTTGGTGCATCACATAAGTAGGTTAACGTTTCGTGACTGATTCTAAAGTGTCCAGCCAAGTGTTTGATCCGCTAGGAGCAAATCAAACCAGTTTTGAGGCCTATAGGCCAAGCCCAAGCTCTGCATTGCTGGTGAATTAGGACAGCTTTGGAGCTGCGTTTCCTTGCTTGAAAGGTTTCATTCAATAAAGATTGATAGCCATTTAGCATGAAACTTAAAGATCTCTGCTCTAGCAGTAAGAATAAAAAGAGCCATGCAACGAACACTTTGAACTTGGAAGTGGGGTCACATTTTCTGAGAGCTTGTGTAAAATATAAGCAACAACAACAAAGAGTGACGAAACCCAGCAATTTTGTATTTTACAATAAATTCAGTTCAAATTTTGAGAATTCGGAATAGTAATTTGACTGACAAGTTATCACTGGTAAGTAACATACTTTAATTAAGAGTGTGAATAGGTTTTTGTAAAGCAAACACTAGGTCCAAAAGTAGGATGTAGAGAATAACCTACTTTATACCTGCTTTCGATTCTAGTGTAAAAAGGCTGACTTTCTTTCAGTGTTTAGAATGTGTAATCAGTGTTTAGAGTTTGACTAAGGTGTAAGTAGCTTGTTTTTTTTAAGTGAATTATTTGCTTTCTCAATATTTTTTAGTCATGGAAAATGGCTTTTTGTCATGGAAGTCTTGGAATTTGATATTTATTTTCCTCATTCCTGTGTATGGACAATCCAGGTTTTTTACACCTGGAATACTGTATAACTGTTACCTATTAATGTGATTTATCAAGAACACATTTTTTGTGCACTTTGAGAATATTATCGATAATAATTGTGCTTACTTTCAACCATTGAAACTTTGACAAAACAAAATATGTCATATTCTCCCAAGCAGGAGTCATATCAATTAAGTAGAATTTTGCTTTTCGCCTTCAACAGTGCCCCTCATTTAATCAATTATCTAGTGTTTAATAACAAATTGACTTGTTTTGTATGTTTTATGTGTGGAAAAGTTTGATGTTGATGCTTGGGCTGAAAAGGGTTGAAGATGTGATTGATGCCTAGTCCTTGTTCAAAAATGGCAGCAATCTAAGGGGCCGACCAGTAGAAAAGTGAAAGGGGGGTGGGGAAAATGCAAAAAAAAAATTTGTGCAAAGAAAATTTGGTAAAAAAAATTCCTACAGGTGACAATGACCAAAAAAAAAATTGGTGCACTCTGAAATTTAAAAAATCCTGTTATGCTACTCAATCAATATGGAGTGGCACGAAAGTTGATGGATTGAAACATTTTTACTATAAATTAGAAACACCACAATGAGTGTCAGTACACATTTCAAGATGACCTTAAAATTTAATTTAAAACAACTTTGTTTGGTATCAATTGCATAAATCACAAGCTATCCGCTATTGCTGGTATATTAAAAATACATGTATTAGGTATTATATAGCACTGTGTCTATCATTTTATTTGACTGGCCCTTTATATAACTGTAGTAACAGAACGATATAGCTACAGGTAAATAATATATGAATAATATTATTAACAGTGACAAACCAAAGCTGTTTTTAAAACCTGCAGCATTCGTAGTTCCTAAAAAACATATTTTGAAACTGGGACTGTATCCAATTTAAAAATATAAAGCTTCTAAGTTTGTATCTTGGAACAACTTCTTTACTTTGTATTGAATATGTTGCATGCAGTATTACACAAGATCTTTGTTATTCATAATAATATCTTAAAATTTATAAACACAATTTACAGATACAAAGTTCCAAAATATCTGAGCGAAATAAAACACGGAAATCAATGTTTTTCTTCATTTGGTAAAAGAAAAACGTCGCGAAAAAATTCCTACAGAGCAATTGCTGAGGAAAAAAAATTCTGCAAACCCAATGAAGCAGAAAAAAAATTCGTGCAGCCAGAAAATTGCCCATCCCCCCCATCACTTTTCTACTGGTCGGCCTCTAACTTTTGTCTAAATTCAAATAAGCCAGTCTAGCCTTGTTTTGGTTAACATATTTTTTCTCATAGTTTAACTCAAAATCAAGGCCAGCCAGGCCTATTTGAATGGAGATGAAAGAATATCAAAGTTACCACCATTGTATGATTAAGGTCTTTTCAGTAAGAATAACTTGTGAAAGTTGTTAGTGTGGAAAAATAGTTTTAGTTTCGCTGATTGGAATTTCCATATTGAGTCCGAAAAATGCATCTAAATAGTTTTGTGTGGGATGCGGATGAGTTGCTACATCTCAAGTAAACATTAATAACGCAAATCAACAGCAAAATAACTTAACTTTATCAAAAAATGTGAGAGTAACAGAAAAATTTTGAGTCTCGCAGCAGCAAAAACTTCTTTTCAAGCTTGTTACATTGACATTTACTAGAATTAATGAAAGTTTTTTCTCTAATTATCATTTTAACATGTTTCTATTTCATCAGAACATTTTTATTTGCATGTGCTAAATTCCTATTTCCTTGAAACATTCTTTCACCCTTTTTGGTATGGGGTGTGAAATAGGGGCAGCTATATGCAAAGCCAACTCCTAAGATAAAAAATTATGTACACTATCAGTGAAAGTGTCCACTCATCCAGCATCATGACATCATGCTATTGAAAGGTATGGATTCAAGTCACCAATTTAATTGTTGCCTCTCAGGTGTTTATCAGTGTTGCGGCCGTCTGTGTTGTCACATACACGAAAGTTGCTATCAGCACCCTGATGCGAGAGGAAGGACGCAAGCCACTGTTATGGTGTGGCATCAGTACACAACTTGGTTCATTTGTTGGTGCAGTTAGCATGTTTGCACCAGTTAATGTGTACCATATGTTTAAACAGTATTGAGTCACTCTGATTTTTTTGCAGTGGGTGTACTGTATTGGTCAAAGTTAAATATTCAAATAGGTTAAAACCATTTTGTTTCAAGAATAATATTTGTTATTATTGAAAACAATAACTGTTCAAATAGTTGAGTTCACTCTTCCTTTAATATCAAGGAATATGGGTAATGCATTCTTAGTTTTCAAGATTAAATAATTTTCAATAAAAAGTTAAATTAATTGTTGTATAAGTACAGTATATCACTGAGTTGACATGTTCCTGTCCAAAGTACCAAAGAATGGCAAATTGCTTGCTATTTTAATTTTTGTGCCCTAACAAAGAAATCTACAAAGTTTTGTAGTCACAAAGTTAGTAAGTGATAACTTGAAATTTGCTTTTCAACTGCTTTTTGTCAGAATGATTCGTCTAGTCTTTTTGTCTCTGGCCCCAGGCATTCACGAATACATTTCTTTTCATCTCAGTGTTGTGCAGTAATTATGCTTAATTGTTTTTTTAAAAAAAAGGTTTTATTTTAGCAGCAAGTTGTGGTGTATCGATTAAAATAAAATAATGTAACTTGCTAAGTAATTATTGTGACAATGTGTGAGCAAGAAAATGTAAAATTTGATGTAGCAGTACAGGGTATTGATTGGACTATTTTTTGGAACATGGTGTTCAATTAAAGGATATATACCACTAAAACCTATTTATTAATTTATTACATTGCTAATGTAATCAGCAAAGCTACCAGTTTAAAAGTCTTATATAATGTATATTTAAAACCTCCAAAATAATTTACTACAGTATTTAACACAGTAAGTGCCCACCTCTCTTTGTAAAAAGTTAAAGTTTGGCAGTGGACGCTTCCTTGAGCATGGCCACTTGCTCAGTCAAATTTCCCTAATAACAGATTTCCAAAAACCAAACACATGAAAAATACATGATCACTCACTCTCAAAATCCCACTTTCTAAATCACAATCACTATTTAACAACATGACCGATCAAATAGTCAAGTTTAAGCACCATCAAGATCACACTGCTTTCAGAAATGAAGTTTTATGATATATATGTTTTAACAATTTTTTTGCCTTGAACATGATGGGTTTTGCATGATTTTGTAGAAAAACTACTTCCTTTTTACTCATATTGAATTAACACAACAATTTCTGAAAATTCTTGAGTCCAAAGTCACCTGGATCAGGCTTCTCAGGCCAAGTGACTGACAATGGCATTTATTTTTCAATCACAACTGACCTCTAAAGCATTATTTTGGTTCTCCATAATTTTTCTAAGTGATTTAACAATCTAGAATGCAGATAAAGAGTATTTTATAAAGAAATGTGCTACAAATTCTTGGAAAATTTCAGGATTTTCATAGCAATTCAGCTAAAAACATCTCTGTGAAAAAATTTGCAACTGAAAAGGGGTGGGTGCTTACATGAGAATGGGTGCTTACATGAGAATGGGTGCTTACATGAGAATGGGTGCTTAATACATAAAGTATGGTGGTAGTTTAAAAGTCCAAAATGTTGATGTAAAATGATTGATATCTAAGAAATAAAAGGTTAAAAATCAGTTGTTTGTTTTTGGAGAGATGCATTGGGGAAGGCATAAATTATTATTTTGCCGGCCAGTTATAGTGCTTTAGATTGGCTGTGCATCAGGCTGCAGTATAGTGACCAGGTTATGAAACTGTATTAATTTTGAGGAGAAAATATATTTTAACATTTTTTAGTGTCGGTGCATGCTCACTTTTTTTAACATTATCCAGCATCTTTGTTTATAGTCTAAAGCTCTATTTTACTTTTTTGTTTAATGTCAATTTGTTTACTTTATCTTTACTAAAATTACCTTTACATCTCTGAAATGTACACACAGGGCTACTGTAGTTTGTTAAGAAGAATCTATCAAACATTGTGTTATAAAATATATATAAAGGTGAAGTAAAACTACAAAAGGTTCCAAACGGTTAAAAACCATCAGGAATAAGGTTTCCACCTAACACTTGTGGTTTAAAAGGTTCCAAGTTATTCAAATTGGGGAAAGAAAAATAGGATGGCTTGTGATTTGTTTATTTAAGTCCGGTTTGAGTACAGCAGTCGGTAATGCTTCAGTGTTTTTTCTCTTTGTATTTTGTTTACAGTTTAGAAACACTTTCCAGGAGAAGGTATGTATTCCACTAAGTTTAGGAAGTTATTTTTCTTAGGATTTGGGTCAGTGTTTGTGATCTTGCACTTAGAAGGCTGAAGAGCCTGGCAATAGTTTTAGTGGTGTGGTTGCTCAAGTTAAATTTGATATTTTTTTTTGCTGAGAGAGAATTAGGGGTTGAGTCTTGGGAAAAATTATTTTCCTATCCTCAAAAACTCCTGGAGCGTTGTTCTTATCTATCAACACAAACCATGAAATGAGTACCAACATCTGCTCAGTGCTGGGGTTAACGTGCAATTGATTAATATGTTGTCCAGGGTAGTCAAAGACTCACCTGCTTATCACCATGGAAACCAGAGTTTTGAAAGTGCCAACCTAATGGGCCACTTGGATTGAGGGAGAATTTCATTGTATTTCATCAACTGTACTTTTTTTATTTTTTTAAATCTTTGTTTGACTATTATGACTAGACAAGTTGATATAGGAAAACAATTGTGGCAATTTTCTGACAGTTTGCTGTGTAAAATTTTAACAAATTTGTTTGCCCTGAGTATTTACAGAGTAAAAAGGGGCTCTAATAGGAACAAGGGAAAAATTGCCCTGGACAGTTTATAAACTGTCTAAAAGACTAAAAATCCAGGTGGCCAAGGGCCCCCAGAGGCTTTAGCAAGGAACTCTAAACAGAAAACAAAGCAAAATCGTGAAATGGAATCAAAAATTGCCAGCTCAGTGATCCTTGAATGTAACAAGTGATTTTCTGATGCATTTCTTGACCACATTTATTGGTGAGGAAGATTCTTCATCCACATATTTTACAGAAATTGCTTTGCAAGCGATCTAAAAAACTTGTTTCTTCTGCTCTGTTCTGCATGCTGCAGCACATCAGTCGAGTTAAATGTGTTCAGCTCTGGTTGGCTAATGGCCTGGACCTAATGATAAGACAACCCATGTGGATGGTTTAATGTAACTACTGACCAAATAGGTTTGGAAAGGGGGGGGGGCTGGGGGGCTAATTAGAGCGTTTTCAGTCATGGGCAGCAATAGCAAAAAAATTATTTGGGGGTACAGTGGAAATTGTAGTTTTGTTTGTTATAAAATCTGAAAGTTCTATTCAAAATTTGCTATTGTTAGCCAGAAAATTATTGAAGGGAGGGAGGGTCTGTCCCCCAAACCAAATTATTTGGGGGCAGTGTCTCCTGGCCCCCCTGGTTTTGGTGTGGAGAAAATATTCCAAAAAGAGAATATATTTAAAATAAATGATCTATTAAGTGTCCAGTATCCCTTTTTGGAAAAGAACATAGGTTTTGGCTGTAATTCAAACCAAATTATTACTTACAGTGCTTGGCAACCAGTTAAAATGTCGGCAAAATTTATATTCCTGTTCTAGTTTAGGGTCAACTAAAGGCACCCTAAAACTAATAGTTTCTCTCATTTAAAGCCTTATAAAGCCCTATAACTCTATTTATTTGAAGAATTGTTAAGCAAGACGCATTACTAATACAACGAGTATCAATAGTAACATTTAGAAAAGACCAGTGCATCTGGACCTCCAGTTTTCATACCTAGTAAATTTCTAATTTGAGCCTCTTGATATCACGACAAAGAAAACTTGGGGTTAAGAAAAACAAGGAATAAAAACAAAAATACTCTGAATACAACAACTCATCCTAAACTACCTTTGATATACAACACATTCCTGTTTAACCCCGATATGAGTGCCAGGGGCCCAGACAAGTTGCTTCTACCCAGGATGCAGATCCTCAACCCTTCTTTTCCCAATCTTTCAAATGAAACAACCTTAGCCTCCAAAAATTATTTTTCACAAAACCTACTTACCGCTATCCTTTTCTTATCATGCTGCCCTCGTTTTGTGTGGATATCTAGTGCCAGAGTTAAGACTGCTTTTTAATGACTGGCACATTGTTTATGGTAGAGCTTGCAAACATCATGTTACAAGTTACCCATCGTTCATTGTTCAACAGCACAGATCCTTACATGTATGCGGCTAAAAAAATATAATGTACATATCTAAAAACTTCAAAAATAAAATTTGGAACGGATTCAAATAGTACATTGGGATAAGAATGGACAACTACCACAACGAAAAAAACAGCTTTTAAAATAGCTACGTTGATAAAAACAAAAAACACTAACAATAACAATTACACCAATAGCAATAATTGGTAGTTAAGCCCATTCCTACCCCATCCCTACCCCACTCCTACCCCATCCCTACCCCATCCCTACCCCACTCCTACCCCATCCCTACTCCATCCCTACCCCACTCCTACCCCATCCCTCAAATGCTGTTTAGTAACTTAAAGGATACTGACAAGGTATTCCAACACAGTGACATCCCAGAAAAAGCTGTAGTAATAATCCATTGCATCATCGCTGGATGTCAATACACAATAAACAATAATGTAAGCACATACGATAGACACATCTGGAAAACATGCTATCTGCCACTAAAGAAACATCTTCAACTATTTAGTTGGCTCCTCTTCCACTTGTTTTTACTCGATAAGAAAATTTAATAATTGGCACAGAAATCACTTGAAACAACTTCCCAAATCATTGGTCATGACTATCAGTCATATCCATCGACCGCTATTATTGACCATAGCCATCAACTATACAAATTAAATTTGCTATCATAGTTAATACCGATGACTTCATCTGCTAGCAACTGCAACTAATCACTGACTTAAAAAAATATCATTGTCAATTGCATTCAACTGCTGCCATTATCAATGTAACTACTATTACTATCACCAACATTACCATCACTACCATCACCAACATTAACACCATTACCATTACCATCATTACCACCACTGCTACCACCATCATTACCACCACTACCGTCACCATCACTACCACCACTGCTACTACTATTACCACTGCTACCACCATCATTACCATCACTACCAAAACTACTATCACCATCATTACCATCACTTCTACTACTATTACCACCACTACCATCACCATCA
>JAOBRD020120412.1:0-10131 GCA_027575215.2 Hydrozoanthus sils | reverse complement strand
GAGGAGTTCCAGTTGAGATGTTCCAGTTGAGGAGTTAAAGTTGAGATGTCTTAGTTGAAATGTTTCAGTTGAGATGTCTCAGTTGAGATGTTCCAGTTGAGATGTTCCAGTGGAGATGTTCCAGTGGAGATGTTCCAGTGGAGAAGTTCCAGCTGTGATGTTCCAGTTGAGATGTTCCAGTGGAGATGTTCCAGTTGAGATGTTCCAGTTGAGATGTTCCAGTTGATATTTTCCGGGTGCTTTTTTCCAGTTGAGATGTTCCAGTTGTTAATTTCCACTAGAGATGTTCCAGGTGACATTTTCCAATTGAAATGTTCAGCCAGTTGACTGAAAACGTTACTTTTTAATTATTCTACCTGTGTTTTACGCATCGGTTTATTTCATCAAATTAATTGCTATACCAAACTCGCCTTTTTCGTTGACGAGTTGCTCGTACAGGACATTCTTTTTCACTGAGACATTCTCGTATGCTGGATAGTCTCCAGTGACTTCCTTCATTACAAGTTGCTGCCTGCTGGTGCTTTTCTTCATACAAAAGCTTTCCACGCCTGCCGTCGTGCTTTCTGGTTCTTCATCCAGTTCAATATCTTGATTTCTTGATTGCTGTCTGGTTTCTCGACGCCTAAGCAAGAGATATTGAAAAACGATACTTTAGTAGCACAATAAACACAATAGAACGGTACATTAGTAACACAATTTCACCTGTTATCTCAAGAAAAATCAATAACTTTTCGTGAAAACAAATTAGCTATTCTGAGAACTATGACTGAATAAATACAAATTATGGGAAAGATCTAGCTTGTTAAATTGCTTACTAATACTACTCACACGGTGTTTCTGGAAAAAGCCTGGTCCTTTGAAGATCTAAACATTATGTAATATACGGTGGGAGTTTAGTAAACAGTCAACCATCTGAAAGAAAACATCTTTACCTGTTCCACCAAATCAAGACAAAGGCAGCTACGATGAAAAGTAAAAGACACACCACAACTCCTCCAATAACACCGGCTAAAGAAAATTGCCCGCTTTGCCTTCTTTTGCTCTGCGCTGATTCTATAATAAGGCCAAATAAACCATTTGAAGCGTCGCCGAAAATGGAAAACAAAAAATACCACACAAGAAAAATTATAAACGTGTGAAAAAAGCGATCAAGATCTTTCTTAATGATCAAGAAAAATACCGAAAGTTTCAAAAATAAGATGTTTAACTCTTAAATTGCACATTTTACGAGAAAAGAGACAAGACTCTAAATCTTCATGGTCAAACTACACCTTACAGGTATAAAAAGCACATAAATAAATCGTTTAAACAGCAAGAAGGTCGTAAAATTAAACAAATAACGGAAAACGAATGCGTCTTAACGATGCTGCATTATATGCTAACACACAAACAGAAAAATAATTTACCTTTTAAACGTGAAACTGTTGCAATTCGTTTTACATCGCTATACTGCTTTGTCTGCAACAAGAGTTTTGAAATTTATGTTCGGCTATTGCTGGAAATCGAGTACTGTTTTTTTCATGGAGTAGAACAAACGATTGGCCAGTTCTCAGTTGATAGTATTAGCTACACATTGTTAAGTTCAAACTTTGTAATACTGCTAACACTGAGGCACGAACTTTTACAAGTCCCTTTGTTTGCATATAGAATTACTATTTTTTATAGGTCAAAGTAATAAGAAACTTATTTTTAGCAGGAACAACACCACTCTCCGATTTTTAAAAGCCATGTATATTAAAACCGTTCTTGAAAGCTTTTAAAATGCAAGGAAAGTTTAGATCAGTTTCTCGAACAAGAAAATACCTATTAACTGGAACCGCTCCACTTTCATTAGTTTTAACATTTACCTTGCTTGTAAATGATCTTTGGTAAATGTTGTAAGAATCTCCTTCAAGTTGGACGTTTTGATAACCACCATAGCGTTTTCCATCTCCGACCACAAACGGATGCTCAACTGCTCGTGCTGGTACTTGTGCTGTGATGTAGTAATCAACACTATTTTCAGCTGCATTCTTGAAGTCTCCCAAAAAGCGATTATAGTCAGGCGGTAGCGACTCGTGAACTTCTTTGGTTTGCAGTACAATAACTTGGTAGGCACTGTTTTCAACAAAGGGTTAGGCAATAAGTTCTACAAGATTTGCTGATTTGAAATAAAACTAACAGTTTGGATATGGAAAAGGTTGCGTTGTGAAAAGCACTACAAGACATGTGCCTTTCAAATTTTGTTGTTAACATCCGGTTTCGAAGTCATATTTATGTACATCCAGCTAATTCAGGCTAATAAGCCAATGTGTAATAATAATTTAGGTTAAAATGGCAAAGTCAGAATACCACCTTATGGGCGCGTTGGTATTATCCGCTGACCAGAGTTTAATCTCTGCAAAGGTTTCGGTAAAATTCACACTTAGTATAGACGGAACAGTTGGTGGTCTTGGGCCTGAAAAGAACAAGAAAAACAAAGGGCGTGAACCACAAACTTATCAGTGTTCATTTGTATCAAGAGTGCACTAACCAAATGTAACGGTATAGTTAACAGTTGAAGCTAAACCGTGACTCAACATCCCCCACCCCTAACATTGATTGTGCCATCTTTTATCAACACACCATAACAAGTCTTTGAAACACTCTAACTTGATAGGAAAGAACTGCATGAGAATGTAAATCTTAGTAACTTACTGTCTGTCTCGCTAGTGAAAACCGCAGGCTCGCTGTAACTTCCGTGTCCGCATCTTCCACTGGCTGATACGCGAACTTCATAGTTGGTGGAAGGAGTGAGATTTCTAAGGACTGTTCGTGATTCTGAACCAGTCACATTTACTTGATCTGACTCACTAAACGAGGGCTTGTAACTCTTCGTACCACTGTACACAATCTTAGACAAAAAAACAAGAATATTAATAGTTCTCCTTGTGAGGTTATCAAAAAATTCTTGATTAACTTAAACAAAAGGTAAAAAAATTAAATCAATTTCTGGAATTTGGAATCTTATTACTCGACAGCCATTTTGACCAAAACCATAGGTCTTCATCAATGAAGTTAGTCACGTGGCAGTGAACTGTCAAGTAACAAACGCCGAGGAACAAAAGGAGAGGTCGTCTGTCAAATAACAAGATTCCAAATTCCAAAAATTGATTTAATTCAAATTTGCTGAAATTCACCAAATCCTGTAATACTCAAATTTTAATGAATGCAGACAATAACAATAAATAAACAGATCCTAATATACATGCAACTTTTCAAAGAGGTTTCTTTGTTTACATTTTTATTTACAAAATTGGAATTGCACATATTTACTACCCTGTCATCTAAGCACGTTCGCAGATGCAAATAGTTTCGAAAAATAACATCAAAAAGATATTTTTTGTTACAGGCGAAAAACGTATCAACGTACCAAGAAATAGTTAATTTGTTTTCTCTGAGAGAGAGGGAAATTCCATTCCAAAAGAGCTTCCTTCTTCCCAATATTTGTGACGCTTAGACCGCTTGGAGTAACCAGACCTGCAATTAGGTTAAAAACTACTTACTAGTTACGAATAAAATCTAGATTGTTCTACCTGCACATTCAACTCAGTGTTGATTTGTACGGAACATAAAATGTATATACATACATTGGGTGCTCTTGTATTTTTATAAAAAAAAAGGTGATAGATACAATTCTAAATTGAAAGTAACCGCTAAAAGTTTCTAGAATGCATTAAAACAACTACAGTACCACGACCAGTTGATATTAACACATCATTTTCAAGACAGAAAACTAGTTCTAGGACAAAAGAAACAAAACGCAACATCAAGCACGGTTGTGAACATTTTAGGCCCTTTGGTTTTACATCTTGGGGGCTTTGATGCTGCATTTTTAGTTTCTGATATCCAGCGCGCGGGTGATTTCTTCACCTGGCCGAACTGTTTCACCTCACAAATATAAAATTCAGTCACCTCAGGTCTAGACACAATAGCGCCTAACCTAAGAGAAAGAGGTTCGCCTAGTTAACAGCTGATCGTATGTAAATTATAATTAAGCCCGACAGTGTATTGTACACTTTTTCAACGTTACAACGTACCTGCTGCTGGCCTCTTCACGGGATCACTGAACGGACCGGGTCCGGCTGTTGTATAAGCACGCACAGATAAAGATACACTTTTACAAACACCCAAGTTTTTCACCAAAACAAATGTCGCTGTGGTATTCAGTCCAGCCTGGTGTAATGAATAGGTTTTGTTCTTTGTCTCGTATTTGACTTCGTACAGTATTATTTCGCCATTGCTATACCGGCGTGGAAGAGTCGACCAAGTTAAATTCAAACATGTCAGATTCATGGTGGTGACTCTTACATCAGATGGAGCAATGCTTGGCTCTAGAAAGAAGAAAGAATGGAAAAACACAAATTTAAAGTTGTAAAGTTTTAATTCTAGATGGCTTACATTGCGTTCTTCCTTTTCAGACTTTTTTCACTGAAATGCACCAGCTATTCAAACAAGAAATCAAAGAAACAATTCAAAATCGTTGTGACGTTAGTTCACAAGGACGCTTACGTAACCCTCATTTGAGGTAGTAACTTATCATTTAGTATCAGACTCTTCTATATTAGCAATCCTTTCGAATAGTAGTGTTGTATTGCATATTAGGTATGAAGAACGTCTTGTATTATTGCTGTTTTAAGTGTTAATGAGCATCCCTTTTTATTTTAAACTTTCCATTGTTTGTTTACTATAAATTTAAGGAAGTTACTTGTCATTACTATGCTGTATTGTAAAGTTTTGCTCTATACCAATTGCTTTTTCACACGTGAACTTCGCGTCAAAATTAAGGAATAATTTGTCACCCTATATATGCGGTATAATAATCTACGGTGGCAAACAAGAATATATGAAAACAAATAATGTGATATTGTACATGGTACGGTGTGACCGTCTTGGTTAGTGTAGGCCTGAGAAGGACTGTCGTCCGTGTTCAAGATTACACTAACCCCCACGATCTCACATACGATCTACTGTGACCTCTCGGTTCAAACCATTTACCGTTTTATGATATTGTACGTACAATATTGTGGTATAATTACTGGACCGTGGGATATCGCTGGTCCTTCCTTGACTGTTTTTGCATGTAAAGAGAAAGAGTGTGAGGGGCTACCGAGAACTGCGAGTGAGGTGTTTACCACATACGGCGGAAATCAAGATGACTGGGTTCGGCTATGCTATGAGTGTTGTTATAGTCCAGCACGTACGTGAGTAGGATACCATTAACATGCAAAGGTCTTATCCATTTAGTAAAATCCTTGGTTCGTTTTGTGCGTTCGGTGGAAGAAATGACGATGATAAATTAAGCGGTGATATTGGTGCTATAAAAAACAAACTTTGACATTCAACCTTTCTGACTTACACTCATACATATATTCAAAAATTACATGACAAGATAGTCCAAAAATCACACATTTCAAAACTACTGACAGTACTATATCATCAAAGAGTACGCACCGTCTGCATTGGTCCGCGCCAAATACGGCAAGCTGATTGGTCCGTCGCCTACAGTGAAAGCCAACAGTTGCACGGAATACTGTGTGTACTTTCTCAGTCCACTGATGATCAGATTGTTTGTAGTGTTACCTTTTACAACTTCCATATTAGTGGAGAGCCCGTCCGTGCTGTTGTAGAAAACCTTAAAGCCTCGTAACAAACCGTTTCTAGTTCTCAAGGGCGGCAGTGTCCAGTTTACAAGAAGACTCGTGGAGTTAACTGCACTTACCACTATGGGTTCTGGAGATTGGCTTGGAACTGAAAAATATGTTCAACAACACTCAGATATTTTTTTATCATTCATCTTTCTACAGCAGTGCTGGTTTATATTCTCAGCTTTCTTTCAAGAAATTTGTGTCAAAGTATATTTGAAGTCCAAAATTAACAGAAAAAATCACAGTGGGAGGAAAAGCAAGCTGAGTAATCTGTGAGAGTGAATAGCCCATTTCACGGTTCCTGAAAGATAACCAAATTTCACGGTTCCTGAAAGGTAACCAAGCTTCTACATGAAACCGAGGCGAAGGTTGTCCTAGCACAGTTAGAGAAGTCCTAATAATAGACATGCTAGTAAGTTTATTTCTTATAATGATCATTTCCACTTCTCTGCGCCAGGACAACCTTCGCCTCGGTTTCATATAGAAGCTTGGTTACCTTTCAGGAACTGTTAAATGGACTACTCTCTTTATCGATAACCTAAAACGGAGTCGCAAGCAAAATGACACAAATCTGAAACGTACGAAAACTTATTTGATGCACACAGAAAAACATATTAATACGTAACAGTTTGGAAGTACTGAGTTTTTGTGATTTAAAGAGGGAAAAATTCTGTTAGCATAAAGCCAATTGAAAAAAAGAAAATTTACTTGTTTACCGTCTTCAGAGGTGCGTGCAGTAAAAACTTCGCTTGAAGGTCCCTCGCCTTTGACGTTAAAGACGCTTACTTGAATCGAGTAAGTTGTCCACTTCTCTAAAGAGTTCAACGTATAACAATTCGTTTGGCTGGTTATGTTCTTTACAAGTTTGCCGCTAAACTGGCTGCTGTATTTGATCTTGTAACCAAGTAACGGGCCATATATCCTTCCGGGTTCCTGCAACATTAACACAGTATGTTAACTCGCAGTAGCTAGAAATATAGTTGCTGCATTAACACGCAATACAAAATGTTTGGCAAGGTTTTTTCGTTGTACTAACGAAACGGGCTATCTTAGCGTTTAAAATTCTGTTCTTAACAGACTTTCCAAACTACTTGCGCTAAGTACTGTATTATTGGTAAAAGCACTGCTAATAGAGTAAAAGACATTGACGTCACTATTTGAAGATTTTTTCTGTATTTACTTGCTTTGGATCAAAATTTAACGTACTGTATGGTAATTGATTGTATGAACTGCAACTAATTGCTTCCAGTTATGCTTGCAGTAATGCATAAGTTAATTCCATCGAGACTAAAAAACATTTGGTCATTCTTCACTTCTGTTGGATGTACCAAATACATGGCGTTCACTTCTCTACGAACAAGAACCTTTCTTCTCTGAATGTTACAAGAACACAAGGAAAGGCTGTAAATAATTCGAGTTCACTTACAGTCCAACAGAGCTTTACTGACTGCGAAGATAAAACAGCAACAGCTTTTATTGAAGGGGCATCCTCGGGAACTAAAAAGGAAGGTGAAAGCTCAGTTTAGGAATATGTATTTATCTACAGTAAATTTGTTATTTGCAAGCTCCCTTGGTATAGCATACTGAGAAAGTGAACGCGACAACGCGTTGAAACAGTGAGTTGATCTTTGAATAGTTTATAACTTTTACCTGCAGAATCAGTAGTGAAGGATATCATTTCGCTCCAGTATCCAAAACCCACTTCACTATTTCCTCTGATTCTCCACGAGTAGGCTGTATAAGGTTGCAATTCACCCAGTTTATAACCATCCGAAAAATCAGATGCATTTAGTTGAAATCGCTTGCTGGAGTTCAGTCCCAACTGGTTGAAGTCAATATCGTAAAAAGTGATCCTTCCTTCCCCCGGGCCTGGGGAGGGCTGGTTCCACATGAGCTTGGCAGACTTTGCTGTTATGTTCTTCACTCGGATGGAACTCGGCGGTGGAGAAAGATCTGTTTAGAAACGAAGGTAACAATAACATCATTCAAGGCAGTCTGTTTGCAAAGAGTACTTGAGACAAAAAATGTTTATTACTTCTTTCACAAATATAGAATTATAAGAAAAATGTAATTTGACTTCATTCTAGTTTACGAAGCAAAACGCAATGGCAAAAAAAAACTTAAGAATTCAACTTCTAGTAAGAAAATGTTTGCTGAACTTACATAAGTTTAAAACCACTGAAGCAGTCACGGACACAGGCACTGAGTTCAATTCATTGTTATAATCCGCTGAACATGTGTACCGTGGACCCGTACAGATGAAGGCAGCGGTTGAATTTTGCATGGAAGGACAAGAATATGTTGACAACAAGTCGTGTATTGAGGTGAAATTGATCCTAAGGCTCGACTGAACTAAACCGCTATCATGAGAAAAGAAGCGAGAAAATTGTGTCATAGTTGTAGAGTTGAGAGCCCACGATATCCTTGGTTGAGGTTGCCCGCGTGAGTTACATGTTAGGTCCAGGAAGTAACCAGTAATCCCTTGTTTTGAATGAAGTGTTGTGTTGAAAGATCCACTAAGCGACGGCCACATAACTGTTCAGCGGAGTAACATGTCGTTAGAATAATGAATAATACGATCACATCAGAGATAACTATTTATGTTCAACGGACCCATAACATTCATTAAGGTTTTACAGGGAGTTCAATCATGTCGTTCACAAAGACAATAAACATTTCAATCTACACGAATATTAATAAGAGCTCAACTTTGCCTCGTTTGCTACCACTATTTTCCTGTGAGTGTTCAAAAAGCCGATATCCAGGATAAATTTACTCATAATCGGCCAATTTTGCTTGATTTTCCCCCTTTCTTCGCCGAATTTCTTCGATCGTTCGTACTCTCCAACCAACGCCGGCCCCAGCCTCCAAAATGTAATTCCCGAGGCAAAATAAACTCGGCCAAGGTCCCAGAAGAAACTTCGCCCACGGAGAGAGCAGAAGGAATGGTTAAGGGAGGAAAGAGAAATCACGTAATAACTCGAAGAGCAAAATAACGGCTTATTGATTCCGATTTTGCCCTTATTTTGTTGTAATCGATTGACTTGCAAGTTATCTGGAACTTAAGTAATCTCGACCTGCTTGATTGGCTTGACTGGCAGCGCAAAACAATGGTTTATGGTTTAAAAATTTTTCTGAAAATTTTCAATCTCTTTGTTGTGGTTACCCGATCAGCTGTCATTAAATCTGAGATACCCGAACGATTTTCAAATTTGACTTTCGCTTCAGATGAAGTGTGGGTACATCAAGCCGTCACATGACTGGAGTTTCCTCCCTTTACTTCTTCTATTATTCCTCGGGCTCTCAGACATTTGGGGGCTAGCATAGTTTCGGCGAAAAAGAGGGAAGTCAAGGGAAATTGGCCGTTTATAACTAAATTTAGCCTGGATATAAGCTTTTTGAACACTCACAGGTACATAGTGGTAGCAAACAAGGCAAAGTTAAGCCCACATTAATGTTCATGTAGATGCAAATGTCTATTGTCTTTGCGAAAGCCAAGATTTAACTTCCTGTGAGGTTTCAGTTCTAAATCGAATTGTTCAAAGCTTGGTTACCTAGCTATATCTGCAAAACGTTTTCGTCATTAAGGTATTTAACTCTGAATTGGGGTTAATCAACTCAACCCAAGTTTAAGTCTGTAATTCAGTATAGCTACTGAAGTACATACGTTTCCGTTAAACCAACATTCAACCTTAAGAATCCATCAATTTTTAAACCTTGACTTTTGTACGGTAAACCAAGTACAATGCTTACTGTATTCAGATCCACATAATCCCTTGAACATAGTCTGTGTTCTTCCAAGTAATAAGCAACGTTTACGAACCAAACCATTATACAAATATTCAGTTTCTATCAAGTTATAAGCAACGCTTACCATTTTCACACCGATAAAAATCTATCCTCATACGAGTACTCAGTTTCTATCAAGCTATTAGTAACGCTTACAAATCCATCCTTATACGATTACTCAGTTTCTTTAAGCTAAGGTTACAAGCAACGCTTACAAATCCATTCTTATACGATTACTCATCTTCTATCAGGTTATAAGCAACGCTTACAAATCCATCCTTATACGATTACTCAGTTTCTTTCAGGCTATAAGCAACGCTTACAACTCCTTCCTTATACGATTACCCAGTTTCAATCAGGTTATAAGCAACGGTTACAAATCATTCCTCATACGATTACTCAGTTTCTATCAGGCTATAAGTAACGCTTACAAATCCATCCTTATTCGACTACTCAATTTCTATAAGCTAAGATTACAAGCAACGCTTAAAAATCCATCCTTGTACGATTACTCAGTTTCTATCAGGTTGTAAGCAACGTATACAAATCCTTCCTTATACGATTGCTCAGTTTCTATCAGGTTATAAGCAACGGTTACAAATCCTTCCTTATACGATTACCCAGTTTCAATCAGGTTATAAGCAACGGTTACAAATCCTTCCTTATACGATTACTC
>JAOBRD020120196.1:0-10132 GCA_027575215.2 Hydrozoanthus sils | reverse complement strand
GTATCCTAAGGATACTTTTGATTACTTACGAATTCCACGACCATTCAAAGGATACCTTTTGTTACTTACGTGCTCCAGGAGCATCCAAAAGATACCTTTAATTACTTACGTACTCCACGAGCATCCAGATGATGCCTTTGATTACTTACGTACTCCACATATATCCAAAGAATGCCTTTGATTACTTACGTGCTGCACTAACATCTAAAGAATGTCTTTGATTACTTACGTACTCCACAAGCATGCAAAGGATACCTTTGATTACTTACGTACTCCACGAGCATCCAAAGAATATCTTTGATTACTTACGAACTCAACTAACATCCAAAGAATGCCTTTGATTGCTTATGTACTCAACTAATACCCAAAGGATGTCTTGATTACGTAGGTACTCCACTAATATTTAAAGGATGCCTTTGATTACTTACGTAGTTCCATGACTTTTAAACGTTTTTTTTTGAGTGACTGTTATTTAAGAACAACAATAAATATATGTTATTTGCCGGCTGGGAGGTCCGTATAGTGAAAAACTGTGAACGAGGTCTTGAGAATGCTGTGATCCGAGGCCGTAGGCTGAGGGCAGCATTGCCTAGACCGAGGTCACAGTTTTTCACTATACGGACCTACCACGGCCGGCAAATTATTTATTTATTTTTTCCTTCTTCAAATTAATTTTATAAAAGAGCCAGTGAACGTTTTCGTTAACTCACACTTACACGTCGCGCTTAGCTTTGGATGTTTTTAAAAAAGACTACAAAATAGGATTATTCACGTGAAACAATTTTATTTCAACAGTGTCTCAACTTTAATGTTTTGACACAAAAAGAGATTTGAAATAAATTAGTTTTACCCTTTTAAATGGTTTGGATTTTTACAAGTAAAGAAGACAAAGCTTTTAGGTAAAGACAAAAAAATGTTCACGTAAGCGTTACCGTGCCCGTGGGCAGAGATGGGAAAATCCGGACTCCTGTAAGAAGCAATCAGATTGCAGCATTCGTTACTGTGCCCTCTTAGGAAAAATAAAAAAAATTATGGCTCGTAGAAACAAGACGAAAGAACTAACAAGTGATCAGGTTTGTAGGAGTTTCATTAATGGTTACTTTTCATGATAATAAAAATGGACGGAGAGTCATCCTTTCCAGTCGAGATTTGATATTTTTTGTCGAGTTTTACACTAGTTTTAATATTTCGACCAGTTTTTCTTAAATGTACGGAAAACCCGCGATACAAACGTGGAAGAATGACAACTCTTGATTGTTTTCCTATCAAGATCATCTAACAAAAGGAAAGGGAGAAGTACTTCTTTTGCCTCACAAAATGTCTGTTTTATTGTTGTTGTTTTTTTTCGTTTTTAGATAAGTAATGAGAAGTTCGTGAAGGAAAAACAATCCGGCCAGGCGGCTTCGGAAAGAGAAAATAAGCTGAAGGAACTTGCAACAGCTTATGATATATACATGGAGCTGTTGGGAAACCTTCAGGAAGGCACAAAGGTAAGAACGTGTTCTTATTGTTACTTCTGGTATTGGTTTTATTGTTATTATTTCCGTTATTGTTCACTGAGTGCTAAGTACTACTACTTATATATGTCAGTTTTGTTAGTTTTTTGTCAGTTTTGTTTAGTGAACTCGTTCTTCTTGTTGTTGTTGTTATGGGGGAACATTGAGTCGCATAACAGAAGGCCTAAGCATGGCCCTGACAAACAGTGTACCTTTCTGGATAATTTTGCCGGCATTTTTTGAGTCAGAAACTCCATAGTTTTCTGTTAAACTTACAGTTGCGATATTATACATGTTATGATACAGGGGCTGCCTCAACTACCTGTCGTTTCATCTTGCGATTAAATGGGTTGTTTGCCGAGTTTGGATTTGTGACGTCGTTTCCATTCAGCCTGATTTGAATTCATTCTATGTTTGATGATTAGATAATCTACTCACTTTATAAAAGTTTCATCCTCTACAAGAACATTGATGTTGAGTAACCTTTGCATTAGGACAGTAAGTGAATAGATGAACTGTGCTGGTGTGACTTCAGGGTCCGGTCACTGTATGTTCCGTGAAACTCGATTTGCTACAAAATACCAGCAGTGGTGCAGCTAGGTGTTTCACTTTTTCTGTAGTGTAATACAATCCCTAAACTCTTTTTTGCAGTTCTACAATGACTTCACTCCAATTTTGGTAAAGTTCCAACAGAAAGTCAGCGATCTTGTATTTGCACGCAAAACTGAAAGAGACGAGCTACGAAGGTAACTTGATAGCATTGCATTTCAATAGCTTCAAGGTGCGAATTAGAGAGCTCCGAGATCGGAGAACACTTAAAAAGACACGGCGTTAGTACAAATACTCTTTCCGAACACTTTAGAATTGTAAGAAAATGTTTATAACTGGATTGTCTTGTTTACAAATTTTTTTATAAATATTAGAGAGCTAACGTCCTATACAAACAAACAGTGTGACTATTCGCACAAAACAGTTAACATAAAAATTTTACTTATTTTCTCCAGTTTTTTATTCTCTTAAATGCTTCAATTGTTTTATTGTTCCAACCTTAGTATATCATAAATAATAGCTTTTGTTGTCTCATTTTTTAGAATTCAAGCATGATTTAGCCGCCAAATATATATTCTAATTAGTATGCTTTTTTAGCTCACATAAAATGACCTTGGAGAGGTCGAAACGTTGATATTTCTTATGGTTTTCATTCTTGATAAAAAAGTTAATGATAAAGATGCGAACAAGTTTGGAATTTTTACAGTCAGGTAAATAAGTAAAACCGAGGTTAGCAACTTAAAACTTTCCTCGGCAAAGATTTAAAACATGACGATGAATATTTGTATACAGTGGTATAGTAGATAGTATATAGAATTAAATTGAATCACTTACTGAAATTTCTAGAGTAAAACAACGGCGTTCTTCAGGCTTCGACCACGCTAGTGTCATGTGGTAGCTGACCTGCCACACCCTGTAAAACATGGTCCCTCGTGTGCGATAATCCAAATCACAAACCACCTTTCTTATTGAGCGAAGGACCCTCGATTCTTTTCTATACAAAAGTCGTGACAAAGGCCGTGTCATCGTGTTACGCTATAGGAATTTATTCAATTGAATCAATCAAAGTCTGAATAGTATCATTTTCAAACTCTCAATAACTAGCCATTTTACTTGCTTTCCGACGCTTTGAACAGTTTATAAAAAATCTTAACGGCTAGACTTGAGTTTGCTGCCTTTTATTATTTGATACAAATTTCGAAAATTAACACGAGAAAATTGTAGTGTTTAAGGTATATTTGATAATACAGGATAAGCCATTCTTCATGACCATTTTCTCTTATTTAGGGATCTTCAAAAATCTATTGCAAGCCAGCCAGCGCAGCAGACCTCGGCTGCACCGACACATCATCAGCAGCAAGGTAAAATAAAGATATTATATTTTTATCAACTGGTACAGTCTATTCTTGAAAGAAGATCTAGGTAGCTTGGACCAACGGCTTAACGTCCCTGTTCACGGACTATGTGGCGAAAGAAGGTCACACAAATGCTCAACCTTTGGCAAGGCCGGAGATCGAACCTGGCGCCTCAAACTTTACGGTCAGAGATCTTACCGACTGAGGCAAGGTAACACACACTATGATAGGTTTGCTCTAACAAGGCAAACGCTCAAAAAGACATTTTTCTGAACTCCCCACGGGGAAGTTTATGGTCTCCACTACCATTGGGTTGTAGGAAAATCTAACAAGTTTTACAATCCAGTTGTAGACCTTGTCCTAAACGGCGTCAGTTTTAATATTATTTCGTCTCCATTCAAGCCCCACTAGCTTCGTTTGAGTAACGAACGAGGCTAATAGGGCTAATTTGAATGGCGAGTTGTCCTTTTGAGCACACTTACCAAAGTGTGTGCGAACTTGGCGCAGTCGGTAAAAACTGTGACTGCCAAGCAGGAGACCCCGGAATCGATTCCCCGCTTTGCTGTGGTTTGTGCGGCCTGTGTTACCCAAAACGAGACAGGGTTTATTTAAATGTAGACAAAATGATATTTATAGAATTACTATATTTTCTATACTCCTCAAGCTTCAGAGAGGAGTAAGTTGTTTGTGTTACTTGTTATTCTAGAACGAAGACCGCCACCTCCTCGACCCGCTCCCCCACAGTCGGCCTCAGCTCCAGCGACAGCTCCGCCGGCTTCACCACCGCAAGTCATGGCTACCCCTGGAGGAACAGCTGCAGCTGCTTCTACGCCACCCTATCCAGGGGGGCAATACCAGCCCATGCCTGCACCCGGTTATGCCCCATACGGTTATGGCAGTTACTCCCCACCCGGAGGGATTGCAGGCGTTCCCGCTGCCCCTGGTGGCTACCTTCCACCTGGTTATTACTATGGGGGTTACCCAGGGCAGCCACATCCTCAACAGCAGCCTTACCCAGGCCAACAGCCCTACCAGTATCCCGGTCAACAGCCCCCTCCTGGTTACTATGGACAACAGCCTCCTCGTTAGACCGAAATATCGACTGACTTCATGTTAGAATTATACTTTAGAACTCCTGCTAGGGTCTCCAGGAATTTCGACACTGAACGTTTATTTGCTTTTGCCTGGCAAGACCTTTGTCGAACTAATTAGAAAAATAGCCTCCAATGGCGATAAAGCCAGTAGTTTAGCACAAGTACAGTTATTACTGTTAAGCCTGTGGATAAAATGAATAAGAAGGGGTGGCAAGGTGGGAGGGCGATGGGGCCGATATTGGGCACTGGAACGTAGTCAGGGATTTCAGTTTCAACGCCCGACCCTATTAAACTAGGGCGTGCGTTTTTCAGGTAACCTATAATGGTCAAGTGAGCTATATGAAACTATATACTCGACACTCTTCAGCCGGGCAAATATCTCGTATCCTGAGAGAGCTAGCCGGCTGTTGTGGCTGTTAAATCTGCAGTTAGACCTCCTCCACCCTACCCCCCTTCGGCTTAACAGTAATAAATTTATCACTAGGAAGACACGAGGATGGTGGTGAAAATAAGAACAATTGAAGCTATTTAGTAATTCTGATAGTAGAGGAATTTCAGAAGTTTCTGGGTTCAAACTGCTGCCACTGTGCCACCGCTGTGCGTATGTACACAGGGTTTGTCAGTTTTGCTGACCGCGTGTAGTTCACTGTACATCCACATAGGTATTTTGTATTTCCAAGCTTTAATAAAATAAGAAATATTATGTTGTCGTTTTTGGTGTTTTTAAGTCCTCCGTTATTCATCACTCCTTGTACAACTACTATCCTCCGCTTTCCTACGTTTCTATATCGCTAACTTCACTCCCAGACTTTTAATCCTCTTCTGAAGTACGGTTTTCAATCCTAATTCGCTTTGAGATTCGTCGGGGAACGATGCTGGGTTTTTATCATTGATGTATATTGTATGTAGAGTCTAATATGGAGTTCCAATTTATTCACAGAAGTGTCAAGTGGTTTGTGTATGACCAAGCGAATAAATACTTGAATCGACGAAGGGTCGTGTATGTGTACTAACCAAAATAAGTTTCAATTTTTAATTTTTTTTAGTTTTGAGAGCGAAGGTTGCATACATATGGTTGTTACTTGCACCTGCGCGTGCGCGACGTATGACGTATAATTGAATGTGCAGAAACACTTGGCGCGAATGTCCACGAAGATAAACGGTACCATTAACACTGTCATAATATACTTAGGTACGCACGTAGTCAATGAAAAATGCAAGCAATTGAAAGTTGTCTAAAAATTTAGAAACGTATCTGATCTGCTAATAAAACTGATTAAGATTTGGTTTTTGTATGAATAAAAAACGCATTGCAGCCTTCTTCAGAGTAAAATATGTATTTCCGAGTGTGTGTCATTTAAAAAACGTTTGTTAGTTGAAATTTATCTTTTTGCTGCTACGAGATTTGAACCGGTAAAGTACCTGGACAGGCCAAATCGAACCCGCAGTAACTCGAACCAAGCACTAACTGGCAATAAAAACCATAACGTTTCCCTTTCGTGTGATTTTTCTTTAAAATTTCAAACCCTGGGTTTTGTAGTTTTTGCCTTAAAAGTATCCTTGAAGATTCGAGTTATGCTAATATATTTCAATTAAGTTGCTAGTTATGACGCACAATTGAGATGTTTTAAATGTATGCAAAAAACACGCACACAGTCAAACCAAGAAATTTTGAAACTTTTTCAGGGTGAAATCTTTAAAAATCAACTTCAAGTAAATGCAATGTCAAAGCTTCAAGATTTAATTTCAGATAAACGGTCCTTAGCTCTAGTTTCCATTGGTTGTGGAATGGTTTTACTTCGAAAAGCTTATTGTCACTACCTAGAGATGAAACAGCAAAACAAGTCGTTCCGCGAGCGCAACGGATACGAACGCTTCCCCCCGGAAAAAAATTTCCCGGATTTGCGATTGCACAACAACTTTTTAGCTGCTCATCTTTCACCGGATCTTTATAATGAGTTAAGGTAGGAGAGCTTAACGTTACTACCTTAAAGTCAGGCGTGTAAATCAAGTGAGACTAGGTGTGCTATGATAATTCAGAATTTCAGACCTTTCGCCGATCTGGGGCATCATCTGGGAATGAAGTGAAGTGGGGAATGGTAGCAATTGCTGACGTAGCGAAGCGACTCCAGCAGTCATATAGTGGAACAGAGAGTCGACTTCTCTTTAGTTTCCATATATGGTTGTTTCAACGAGTCGGAGCCAATCAACTTTTTCATAAGAATGTTTTGAACAGCCAATCGGCTTCTTTGATGTATCTGAAGGCAAAGCACATGGACTGGCCTTTGCTTAGGATGTTCGGGTTCTGTTGTATTTGGGAAATTATTCAGAGTTGGAGGGAAAGACAAAGGCTGATTAGGTACAAAAGGAAAAAAAAGGCTGATTAGGTACAGATCAGCTATGAGTTATGCATCGAATTCGCTGAAAGGAACCGTCATTAAGCATCAGAAAGCTTTAACGAGCTTTCCAGAGGAAGGCAATGTCTACACAATTTTCCTTTCCTAGTAGTAGTGGTAGTGGTAGTGGTAGTGGTAGCGGTAGTGGTAGTGGTAGTGGTAGTGGTAGTGGTAATGGTAGCGGTAGCGGTAATGGTAGTGGTAGTGGTAATGGTAGTGGTAGTGGTAGTGGTACTGGTAATGGTAGTGGTAGTGGTAGTGGTAATGGTAGCGGTAGTGGTAGTGGTAATGGTAGCGGTAGTGGTAGTGGTAATGGTAGTGGTAGTGGTAGTGGTAGTGGTAGTGGTAGCGGTAGTGGTAGTGGTAGTGGTAATGGTAGCGGTAGCGGTAGTGGTAGTGGTAATGGTAGTGGTAGTGGTAGTGGTAGTGGTAGTGGTAGTGGTAGTGGTAGTGGTAGCGGTAGTGGTAGTGGTAGTGGTAGCGTAGCATATCGTATTTACCCGTTTGAGTACCGCGGCGCTCTTTAAATTTTCAGATCTTCAGATGCGGCGCCCTTTTAAAAAAATCTTTTATTTGTGAATTATACTAAGAACTTTTAACAGTAAAATGCCAAAGTTCTTAAGACAGAGCTAGATAACAGAACTTTAAAGTGTACTCACTTTGAACTAAAAAGCGTTGTAATACAAGAAAATAATTTCCGATGTTGATTTAAGATTTGAGGTTGTTTCATGTTAGCGTCATCAACGATTCTGACAGTGCTCGCTTTTCAAAATTTCAGAGCTTCAGATGCGGTGCTCATTCGGGGGGGAAAGAGGGGAGGGGGGTTGAGGGCGCTCAATCGAGTAAATACGGTACCTGGCTTCACTTGATTTACAAGTCTGACTTTATAACATTATGCTACCCAAGGGCGAAATCTAAAGCCTGATTTTTACATTTTAATGTTAATGACAACTTTGTCTTGTGAGCGATGAGCAACGGCAAAGGGAGATAGTTAGGACCAGTGCGTAGCATCAACAGGCAATTTTCAACTGTATACATTTTTATTAGATTACGTGCGCCTATATGTCTTAACTGCGTGTGTGCTGCTATTTGACTAAGCTAATTTTGACATTAAATCGGGTCTCCTAGCTCGAGAACGTACTTTAATGATGAAAAAGTGTAACTTCAGCATACTTCATCACATTCGATCCTGTTATGGAATTAAATACAAGAAATTTGACTGTCGCGGCTATATGTAAAACTGGTTTCATCAACCCTTTGTAAAACGACCCTACCAGTGACCCAATTTAGTTAAACTTAAGCCGCAGAAACAACTCTCTAATGTTATTAGAAAGCGAGTCACGAGTACAGGATACACGCTGGACCAGGCAATTCAGGAAGGAGTGGACAATCCGGGTTCACCTTGGGAGAGACCCTCGGGAGTGATAGCTGGAGATGAAGATTCATACAAGGTATTCTACTCTACCCAACCCTACCCTACCCTATCCTACCTTATCCTTCCCTGCTCGACTTGCCCTACCCTGCCCTGCCCTACCCTACCCTGCCCTACGTACCCTATCCTGCCCCAACCTACCTTACCTTACCATAAATTAACCCACCCCATCCCCCAACTTACCCTACCCGACCCTACCTACCCAACCCTACCTGCCCTAACCTTACGCTATCCTATCCTACCCTACCTTACCCTATCCCCCTGCCCTACCCTACCTACCCTACCCTATTCTGCCCTACCCTACCTTACCTTACATTAATCCACCCCACCCCCCAACCTATACCCGACCCTATCTTAGCCAACCCTGCCATGCCCTACCCTCCCTACCCGACCCTATCTTACCCAACCCTGCCTGCCCTGCCCTACACTACCCTGTCCTTCCCTGTCCTACCCTACCCTATCCTACCTTACCTTACACCTTACATTAACCCACCCCATCCCCAACCTACCCTACCCTGCCCTATCTGACTCAAACTTACCCAACCTTACCCTACCCTACTCCTCTCCTTACAAAGCTGGTTCTTCCCTGTACCCTCACATTGTATCAGTTTTTAATGTTCTTATTCATGTATTTGCTCAAATTACGTTGAGTATTATGCGACTCAATTTATACCCAACTTTCTTAAATGCATACGCGCTTATATGAATCCATTCACAAAGGCAGCTACCCTGTTTTGACTTGCAAGATTACTGTGCTAGAAGTCCTGAGTAGAAACTCAGGGCTACAACCTCAGTAGTTTTGAAAAGAGAGCATCTTCAATGCGGTAACCCGCAGCTTTTACCTATTTTCTAATACCAAGGGAAAATAAATTGGGTTTTGTTGCGTAGAAATTGTTTGTGCAAAGGCTCTTAAAAGTTTACTTTCGAAAATATCTCCTTAAGGCTGATTTGTTAGCTGGTCAGCCGCCAGTTTGGTTAGTTGGTAAGGCGCCAGTCTACCTCGCGGGAGGCCTGGGCTCGACTCCTGGTGTCTTAGGGTCTTAAAATAACTGAGGAGAAGGTACTGCCTATGCTCTAACATCTGCAAACGGTTAGACCTTCGCATCTTCTCGGGTAAGGACGTTAAACTGTAGGCCATCGGGTCTGATAATTGGGTTGTAAAACCTGTTGGATTTTTCGACTACCAAAGAGTACTTTATTCCGTATAAGATTTAAGAAGATGGTAAAATAATAGGTCGGGAATTATTGTTTTTTCCATCAGGTTTTCAAGCCGTTGTTTGACCCAATAATCAACAGTTGCCATAACTGCGACTCCGCCACTAGACACCTCACAGACGTAGATACGAGCAAAGTTACGGACGGCCATTTCTCCAGTCCTGCCGTGCTGTCCGTTCGCATTACGGGTAGGCGCTGTCTCGGAGGCTATCGATTTCCTTTCTTTTGTGGTCGAGGAGAAAGGAAATGGCTGGAGAACGCTATTGTAGCAGCACTTAAGAACTTACAAGGTATTAAGGGAATGAATGGTGAGATGTTGTATGTTAGAAAACCAGAGAATGAAATGGTGTGCCCTGGATAATCTGTGTCCACAAAAACAGGATTTGATCGTATTTTTTCATTGATCATTAAAAATGTTCTCCTTCATCTTTAGGGAGAGAGAAGGAATCTGGGTTTAAATCTAGATAAATACTACATTTGTCGTTCAAACAATGTAGTTCTTCCTTCCTTCCTTCCTTTCTCTCTCTCTCTCTCTCTCTCTCTCTCTCTCTCTCTCTCTCTCTCTCTCTCTCTCTCTATCTCTCTCTCTCTCTCT
>JAOBRD020120088.1:0-10132 GCA_027575215.2 Hydrozoanthus sils | reverse complement strand
TTTCTTTCTTTCTTTCTTTCTTTCTTTCTTTCTTTCTTTCTTTCTTTCTTTCTTTCTTTCTTTCTATCTTTCTTTCTGTCTTTTTTTCCTTATTGTGTAATGTGTCTTTTTAGGGAAATCTAAGCTACCAGCAATTCTTGGAAGGACTGAGATATGATGGAGAGTACCTGCTTCAGCATGGGCAGTTTAACTATCTTCTATACTCATGCATTGTGTTTTCTGATGAAAACAACAAGAAAATTACAACTCGCACCGGTGGTGTTGCACTGCTGACAGATCACAGGCTCCTCTTATTGTCATCACAGTTCAACTCCAGTAAGTCATTTTGTGAAGGAGAATTAATTATGCTACTAACCAATCTCTTGGAAAAAATAGGAAAAAATGTAATTGGTTGGCTACAAACCGAAAATTTTCAATTTTGCTATTTCTAATACTCAAGCTTTAAAGGGCTATTTCATAAACTGCTTTTGTAAAAGGCTTCATTGTATTTACCACCTTACAAGTATTCTGAAATCTCAGATGTAAAAGAACTGCCTGATCAGTGACTGATGAACCAATTTTTTGGCAAAACAAGACGCTCTTCAAAAGCGTACACTGGCGGCTTGCTTTCCTGAGCACGATTAAAAGAACTTTGGCAAGTCAAGTGACTTTAAAAAATCTTTTGAGAGCACGAGCCAGACGTACCACCTTGATAGAGAGAATAATTTGTAGCTGAGTATAGAAAAGCGAGTTAAGCATTACAATTGACTTTTGATTTCTAATCCAATGCAAGCGCGAACTTATTGCTGGATGCACAAGTTCAAAGCAACTTTTACATGGATTGTGGTAATACAGGGTCGTAACGAGGTATTTTTTTCTTCTGTGGTTTCATTTTTGTGATGACCCATGATCCCAAATATTGCGAAACATATGATCCCTGATTGAAACTGAGTGGCCCCTGATTCCCATAGTTTATCAGTATTTTATTTTTATTAGTTACAAATTATAATTCATGGCATGTTGAGACATCTTCTGCACATTGCGAAAAGAGAAAAATGCAAAACACATCGAACGCGGAGCGAATTAGGAAGAGAGTAAGGTTGAATTCTATGACCAGTTGCAAGCTGAGCTAGAGAACACACCACGCCACGAGATGAGGATGGTGATGGATGACGTGAATGCGAAAGTGGGAAGTGACAACACAAATGGAGATAGAGCCATGGGAAAGGAACGATGTAGCAGCATGAACAACAATGGAGAGAGGCCTCTTGAAACCTGCATAGCATACAATCTGGTCATCGGAGGTACACTTTTCCTACATCGTGAAACCCACAAGCTCACCTGGTACTCCCCAAATGGAATACACAAGAACCACGTGATGATCAAAGGGACATGGAGGAGATCGTTGCAAGATGTTAGAGTGAGAAGAGAAGCTAATGTCGGCAGTGATCACTGGTAAAATAAGAACATTTTGACGTGGAACAACTAAAGCTAAGGATCCCAGAACAAGCAAAACCTTCTCTTCCAACTGAAGAACAAGCACTGAAGCGCTGAAAACCACACACCGACTTGTACAAACGGCATCAACACCATGTGGGAGCAAGGCGTTAGAACAGTTAACACACTGACCGGCGAAGCCTGCCTAGAACACAAACAGAGGAAGAGTGGATCAAAGTAGATACTTGGAAAACCATCGAGAACTGGTGTTAGACAAGGTTGCTCTATGTCGGCGTTGCTTTTCAATTTGACGATTGACTGGGTGATGCGACAAACAACATCAGACCGACCAATAGACCCTCTTCTAAACCCTTGAAGATCTAAGCTTGATCTGATCTTGATCTAGCGCTGGTCTCACACACTCACCAGCACATGCAGGAAAAAATACCCACCCCTCTTCAAGTGGGCTTGAAGTATACCAAAAGAAGAAAGAAGTGATGATGCTGAATGTCGCAAACAAAGTAAACGGAGAAGATCTTCAAACAACAGAAGAATTGGTAGCACTATCAGACACAATGGCGGAGCAGGCAGCAACAGGAGCACTTTCAGAATGTTGCACAACGTGTGGATGCCGTCCCAGTACAGCAACAAGACCAAGCTAAGATGGTGCCAAAGCTGCGTATTTCCCATCCAGCTGCACGGCTCAGAATTCTGGAGGATGACCGAAGTTAAGTCACCTCAATAAGCTGTCTACCATCCACACCAAGAACATTAGAAGTACTCTACGCGTTTTCTGCCTCGAGACCATCTCCAATCAACATCTTCTTGCCCGTTGCAACCAAGACAGCACGGACACCATCATTATGCGGAGGCGATGGATTGGGCACATCATGAGAAGAGAGCCGGGCAGCATCTTTGACACAGCTCTCCACTGGATGCCAGAGGGGAAACAAGAGAGGGAAACCAAAGATAACCTGGCGTCGAATTATGAAAGGGGACTCAAGACTCTCCATCACAACTGGGGGACTGTTCAGAAGCTGGCCCAGAACAGACAAGCTTGGAGTGCTTTTAAGTTACTGCCCTACATGCAAGACGGCATAATGGCATGATTGATTGATTGACATCGAACGCCAAGCAAAGTCAGGATAATAGTACAAAACATTTAAATTATATTATTATTACTTTTTTCTGTGATCCCAAATTTTCCGTGATCACGATCCAAGTGTCTGTGATCCGGATCTTGGGCGTGTCAGAGCTCGTGATCCCTGATCCTCAATACTTAATTACGACCCTGATAATAGTTATCAATGAACCAGTTATTTACTAGTATTTGGAACTATTATGAGGAGAGTTAAACTGACACTGTTAAAAACAAAGACCTTTTTCGCTTTGAAATTCGTTGTTTGCTTGGAAAAAAATTTAAAATTCCTTGTTTGAAAAAAACTTAGAATGTATGGAAAGACTCTGCGAGACAAGCTTAAACTTTTTTCCGGTTTAAAAGTTTCATCTAGATGCACAGCAATCATCAAAGTAATAATCGCAAGACGTAAATGCAGACTGATTTGCGGTTGGAATTTCCAACAGGAAAACAACACAGATGACATTCTACAACTAGCTTGTCACAGGCAGCCCAGTAAAAAGTGCAACTTTGTTTTGTTTGGTTTCTAATCAATCAATCCATTAATTGTACTGTACATACTACCGACCAATTGGTCTTAGAAACTTTAAAAGTGTGGAGATGAATGGAAACATTGGCGTGTCAGGGGAGATCACAATCTCTGGGTCCCCTCCTTGCTGCGGCGGCTTGTGTGTCTTCCTTGGGGTGAGTAGCTTTTATTGTAGTCCGAGATCATCATGGTTACACAATTATTACCTTTGATTATCATTATCATAATAACTGCCATGACTTCAGGCCCGCAGGGAGGGTAGGGGGTGGGGAGGCGTGCGATGGGCACGCTCGCACCCTCCACAGGCTGCGAAGGTCCACTTTCTTGTTAACCAACTATTTGAAAATGCGGAGTCCATTGCTTGCACCTAACTGAAAACTCTGCCAAGTGATTTCAAAAAGGTTATAAACTGGTTCACTATTTGTGAAGTACAAATGAAATCAGGCAAAAATTTATGTTGTTCTCTGTAAAGATTACTCGACAAAAATAATCGATTTTGCAGCTCAATAATTGAATATTTTCCACACTGTAAGTTGGTTTTGACTGCTTAATTCTCAGTCTCAGACAACCTAATTTTCAAAACTTACCGAGGGAGCATGCGAAGTTACCAACCCTATCAGTCGGCTAGCTTCTTTCAGAGGAATGACACTATAACAACAGACCCTTTTCTAATTACTTCACGAACGAAGCTCGGTACCGAAACATAGTCTAAAAACCAGGCCAAATTGAAGGTGAAAAGAAATGGGTATTGAAAATCTGACTTCCCTACGCCTCATTTTCATGCAGTTATTTAAGTGCTAACTCGAATTTCCGTTAATACAGCATTTCCTTAGCCTATTCTCGTCGGATGGTAACGCTTTTTATCATATACCAGAAACTATGCTGTCCTGAATCATCGCTGCTTAAATCATGGAATGCACAACCCCTGGTGCGCAACACTATGAGTGTACGAGACATGCGCCTTACATTTGGAGTTCTCATGCCGCCATGGAATAAACGCATCTTTGTCCAGATCAGCGTGGACCCGAATGTTCCTGTAGCCGTGGTTAGAGATTTTGTGTCAATACTCCAGAGGTTTGCCCCCGAACTCAACTAATCACACGTAGAAGAAACCGACACAGCTGTTCGTTGTGTTCTGTTAATGTTTGGTGCTCGAACTGATTAACCTATTAATGGAATAGCCTGTTGATCAGTTAGTTAGTCTGAAAAAGTACTTACCTACAGGTCCGACCTACTAGCACATGTAGTCAAGAATTTTTCTTTGAAAGGGAACTGAAAGCAAAGACACTCAGAATTCACTTCGTAGGTCAGCATTGTTTTTCATGAAACCTATTAACAAATGGTAGATTTTGTCTGTTTTTACACTTGTACTTTCTTCTGGCTAATGTAACTATTGCCCTCCATTTCGCTTTGTTATTCAAAGACCGTTTTCATTTTAACCTCTGGATTACACGAAGAGCAACTTTCAATGCAATTGTATACTATATCTAAGTGTGTGGAGAAACGAGTTGCTTTAATACAAAATTGTGAAACACCTTCTAAAAAGAGTTTTTTTTTATAGAAGCTACCAATTAAGTAGAATACTAAGCCAGTATTTTGTAAAATTGTACAAAACAAACCTTACTAGACCTAGCTCGCTACTTTTAGGCTTAGTCTGTGAAGGATACAGAACTAGATCACACGGGACCTCGGTCTCTGGTAGTTTATGGTAAGGAAGATCTACGTGCCTTGGTGGTACCAGGAGCTTGATCTTCTAGGACCTCGGTCCCTGGTTGTTCATATTAGGGGAGGTCTACGTGCCTTGGTGATACCAGGAGCTTGATATTATAGGACCTCGGTTCCTGGTAATTTATGGTCTACGTGCCTTGGTGGTGACAGGAACTTGATATTCCAGAATCTCGGCTCATGGTAGTTTATGGTAGGGGAGGTCCACGTGCCTTGGTGGTACCAGTAGCTTGATCTCCGTGGACCTCGGTTCCTGATAGTTTGTGGTAGGGGAGGTCTACGTGCCTTGGTGGTACCAGGAGCTTGATCTTCATGGATCTCGATCTCTGGTAGTTTATGGTAAGAGAGGTCTATGTGCCTTGATGGTACCAGTAGCTACTAACTTGATCTTCGTGGACCTCGGTCTCTGGTAGTGTGGTATCAGGAGCCTTATCTTCTGGGACCTCGGTTTATGCTAGTTTATCGTAGAGGAGGCCTACGTGCCTTGGTGGGACAAGTAGCTTGATCTTCGTGGACCTCGGTCTCTTGTAGTGGGGCTTAGGTGGGACAAAGACGATGACCACTGGATCTCGTTAGATATCGCTCCTTGGTAGTTTTTGGAGGGAAGATTTTGCATGCATTGCTAAAGCTAGGAACTTGATCTGCCGGGATCTCATAGTACTGGGAACAAGATATGCTGGGACCTCGGTCCCAGGTAGTGGAGCGGAGGGTTTGGCGCAATGATAAGATTTCTGCCGTCCAATCTTTAGGCCCCCGGTTTAATCCCGGTGTAGTCGAGGGCTAAATATTTGGGTGACCTTTTTCCCGCTAAAGTCCACCCACATTCCCCCGGGGTCAGTAAAATTAGTACCAGCATACATTGACCGCTTCGAAGCGGCTGCCTGAGGCGCCTATATACATATCCTTGCGGGAGCTTGGGGTAAATTGTTCATTGTAAAGTGCCTTTGAGCAAACCCATATAGAAAAAGCGCAATATAAGTGTACAGCTTTATCTTTTTTACCTTGATAAGGTCTGAAGATCTCTACGATTGCAAATATAGAGGCCGAAGTTAGAGATCACTGTGCTCCAAAGAAATGTTAACACAGAGGCTGGATTTAGGCCCTATGCTTAAAGCAGAGGTGAGAATATTTAACACTTATTCTATTTCAATTGAATTTGATAGTGGCAGAATATCTACTGAGCACCGAAGGCGCGAGGTAGATATTCATTAAGCCACTATCCACCGAAATTGAATAAGTGTTTAAGTATATACTAGTGAGGCAACTCATCTATGGAAACTTCCTTACAAACAAAAAAAAGAAAGGCTTTTTAAGAAAAATAGTTTTTATCACTGAGCGTGTTGAGACTCACGCGTGAGCAGCCTTAACGCTAGAACGCATAAAGAAAAAAAAGGTTACACGAAGGCATGGGGGAGGGGGGTCAATCGGACCCCCGTCTAATTTCAAAAGTATGCAACCAATTGCCCTGAAACTTGGTATGTGTAATAAGTGTCACGTGTACTTCCATTTATGGGTGGTCACGTGACACTTGATTGGTTTTCATGGCAACCAAGGCACAGAAACACCATTACCAAGTGTAAAATTGGTGTTTTTCAATGATATTCATCTTATCGATATAAAAGCGATGTAAAAACTTTGCACTTGTAATTAATATATATTCCTAATATACTGGTGTTAAATTATCTTTCAACTAATTTATGCCACGCGATCTCTAATTGGTTTCCATGGTAACAACAGCAAAGAAAAGTAGTTGCACATGATCAACTAACTGATCTTGTAATCAAAAAATTTAATTATGTTGCCACGGCAGCGACTTCCAAAAATACAAAATGGCGGCCATCAGCCCAAGTTTTGGATTTTGTAATTTGTTTCAAAAAGCTCTAAAACAGCAATTAATAATAACTACTGAATCTGTAAGATAAGCAAAAAATAATTTAAGTTCCAGTCATTTTTTTCAGATAGAACACCGTTTTTGAAAGCAAACGGTTTCCTATGATGACGTCATCAAATTAGGTGCAAAAGATGTGTTATTAATCAAATAACAGTTGTGCGAAAGCTTTTGGCAATCGGTAAAATAGCAAGTTTTTTATCCCAAAAAAAATTGAGAGGGGGGGGGGAGTTAAAATATTTCATTTTGTTCCGGTCTCATTATTTACTATTTCGGAGGAAAATATTGTCTCACATCTACCATTTCTAAACTAATCAAATCGCACGTAGCCGAGCTTGTATATACTAAAAAAGAGTGATCTGCTTCCGTTGACGTTAATGATTGACCGTTTCATACAATAGTAGTATAAAGGTGCAATTGATTGTACGTTTCTATGCAAATTTCATTAATGTATGTCGCTAACACGCCATTGGCTGTCATATTGTGCATTTTTTTTATCTTTTGGTGTTAACGATTCACTGTTTTCTCGAGATTGAAAGTATATTTGTTACCTTTGATTGTCCAAAGATGCAATTATTTATTCGTTGATGTTATTGAATTCTAATACATATGCAAACAGTGTTACTGAAATTCGTTCGTTAATGAAGTTCATGGAAGTTTTAATGATCGTGTATTTGCCGTATAGTTTCAACTGTTGACGAAAATGAATGTATATTTTGCGTAAATGAACAGCAAAAGGTGTAACTGAATGAACATTTCACGTCGAGTACTGAAGCTCCGTAATTATCCGCACCAAGGAACTATTTTCTTTCCGAAGTTAACAGCAAAGCGCGCAGCGCTTTCTTGAAATTGTATGAACATTTACATAACTAATTGTTGACTTTTTTATGTAATGTATGTAGGAACGCTACGATTTCTGCACGAACAAACACTAATGTGAGTCGCTCTGATCAACGTACGCATAATGTTCCCGTGATGACTCTGCACTACAGCAGAACAACCTGGACAATAATGTGGGAATAAGGATTATCTGTTCGAATGAAAATTGTCGGAAGTATTTTCTGTACCGACTCTAAAGATTTAAAAATATATATATTTAGAGTTGGTATAGTTTAGGACTGTTCTAATACCTCTTTAATTTGCACTTTAAGGTTGTGCCTTACTTCTAAACTCAATTAAATATCTTAGTTGCAACTAAAATCACTCTGCAATGCAGAAAAACAGCCAGGGTGATTTGTAATTTTGCGAGTAAGTTTTACTGTTTAAATGCTCAAATGGAAAGGACCAGAAGAACAAAAGTCTTTAAGAGTTTATATAGCTTAGGCTATGTACATACCTTCAAGCTGTATATACATACATACTTGTACATACCTTAGGGTCATGCACGTCTGAGCTCCTTCATGGTGCGTTGCTTTGGCTTTGCTGTATATCGAAATTGCTGGGAAATCAACAGTGACTAGAGACAGTTGATGATAAAAATGAACAACCTTTTTGTCACTTTGATCAAGTTCTCCAGCTAGTTATATGGTTTTCACACATTTTCAGAGATCTTTTCACATGTTTAAGATAGCGCGAAATTCATTTTCATGCATTTCTTTTACACTCAAATTCTCACACTGAAACTGAAATATTGGTTCGTGCAAATTTAATTAGTTCACACCCCTTAATAACTTCACATGTTTATATTTCACACAAAACCTCTTAATAGTGGTATATACGCTATGTAAGATTGTCAGGCCATGAAAACTTTTTCATGGTATTTTCCTTAATATTTTTATGACGCATGAAAAAGAAATTATGAAGTACCAAGATATTGCAATGAAAGTATTTATTTCTGAAAAAGTCAGGAATATGGTCAAAATTAATGGTCCTTGAAAATTGTGCATTCTGATCCAGGCTTGAGACCTCTAGTATCCGTCGCTAATTTTGTAACAAAATTCTGGTTTTTGGGTGGGGAAATCTAGAACTAAGTTTGTACATATTTTTTCTTGTGATTTAGTTTGATTAGTTGCTAAATGGAGTGTAATTGCGGAATAAGCCATTCTGTGAGGGAGAATTAATCATATTACTAACCAATATTTTAACAAAGAGAATTTAAATTTTGCTAGTTCTGATGTTCAAAGAGCTATTTCATTAAATGAGTTTCAAAGAGCTATTTCATTAAATGCTCTTGTAAAAGACTTCATTTTCTAGTTTAAAAAAGTGTTTAAAATCTGCATTTTCAGTTGAAAAAAGTTGCAACTGTGTTGTTTCTCTTTGGTTTCTAATCAATCATTTATTTATGCTCAGAGCATGGCGTTGCCGCGCAATCTTGATTTTCGTGATCGAACGGCATTGAGTGCTAGCGAAAAGTTGAAAGGGGGGGGGGGGTCTTTTGCTCGCACCCAATGCCGCTCCGGCCACGAAATCCAAGATGGCGGCAACGCCGTGCCCGTGGGGGAAGGGGAACTCCCAAATTTTTGGGACGGGGATGCTCGTCGTACCTTGTAGGTGTAAAACTTCAACGGTTTGGTATCTCTTAGGGTGCCAGAGACGAAATTTTGACATTTGTACATAATACGGTACTTTTTAGGGCCTCCTCAGTACCATACGAACAGAGATTTGGATTTTTAGTTGTTGTTTCAGAGATTAAATCAGACAAGTAATTGTGACTTGAAATGTTGTCTGCGTGTACGCTTTTGAGTGGTACCTCTTAGGGATTGAAATCAACCTGAGCCACGCCCATATTGATAACTCTTAGGGATTCAATTGTAATTTTCCGACGAGCATCCCCGTCGCAAAAAGTTGGAAGTCCTCCCCCTCCCCCGGGAAAACACCCAACCAGGCCAGTAGTCTTTACAAAGCCAAAACGTAATCAGACCGGTCAGTTCATTTTCTGAGTATAAGGATATAACATGTGCAGCCAACTCGGCGGCTATCTCACATAAGCAGACATTTGAATGTTACTCCATTTACATCTCTCCCTTTCTCAAACTTCCTAAACGTCTGTATGAAATCCCCCCCCCCCGACCAAATCAGCACCACATTTTAGCAACTAAAGCCGTTGTTATATCTAGCAGTAAAAAGATATACCTACATTCCCCTCCCTAGTTTCCTAGAGTCTGTTGCAGACTCCTCTCCCACCCCCCCTAAAAAACGTCACTACCCCTTTCTACATACGTTAATTCGCTGACTATTAAAGAGGCTTGTGTTAAACCTATCTTTTCGCAGCTATACCTAATATTTTTTGTATAGTACTCTTAAGGGCTAAAAAATACATCGATTCTTTTCCATCATTTGTTCTGCTTGATTGGTACCCTCGAGATCAGAATCAGCCGGAGAAGGACAGATCGTGTAGCATAAGAGAGAGAGAGAGAAAAAAAAAGAGAGAGAGAGAGAGAGAGAGAGAGAGAGAGAGAGAGAGAGAGAGAGAGAGAGAGAGAGAGAGAGAGAGAGA
>JAOBRD020119875.1:0-10135 GCA_027575215.2 Hydrozoanthus sils | reverse complement strand
GGATTTAATGGAGCCGAAACCAGTTGTGGAATTGCACACAGTTTGGGAATCCTGCTGATGAACAGTAACTGTTTTGTATTTTATTATTTTTTTTTTTTTATTTCAGCAGCATGTACAGTTTATGTCTGTAAATGTTTAAAAATAACCAAAAGCAGAGAAAGAAACGCGTTGTTGTGTAAATAACTGTTCTGTTTCAAGACTGAAAGAATAGACTTGTTTTTGCAAAGGAAAACTGAAACGAAAGAATGTTATAAGTATATCTGTTCAGCGGTTATTCAATCGCAACTATTCTTTTTTTTTTTTAAATCTTGCAATTATCAGTACAAACGTATTGTGAAGTTACCACCTGTTTGCGTTAAAGTCAAGTATGAGAAATTTAAAGGAGGAACACAACTTTCTCCAAATGACATGTTTTGTTCAAGCCCTTTGATATGCTAGTTGAAACAATGAAATGCAGTCTATGGTATTATCACTCAAGTTTGACAAATATATTATAGAAAAAGGTTTTGTTAATACATAAAATGTGAATTTTAATTTTTTCATGAAAACACGCCGTATACCACAACAAAAAACAATTTCAGCCAAAACCAGAGAAAAAAAACGCGAGTTAATTTTTATACCTTTTGGAAAATTCAGCAACATTTCGGCAACTTTTCGGCAACTTTTTGGCACTTTTGTTAGCAACTTTTTAAGAATTCATCGGCGACTTGTGGCTAGGCCTAGTCGTCTGCAAGCAGCATGTCCTTGATGGTGATCTTCCGAACCAGAGCTGGGATAGGCTGAAAAGTCACCCGTCAGACCTGATGCGGAGGTGGATGCTCTCTGTTTCAGCGCCGAAGGCATGTCTCAGGAGAAGAGCGAACAAGATCCCAACGAGTGTCGGGAAACGACATTAAGCACGCAAGTTCGGCCAGTTTCTTCACACGGACTAGCATCACCGGTGAGTTGTAAGCGTTGCTCAGGAGAAAAATGTCGTCCCTGTAATCATTACAGTCGCTCCTGTCGTCTTTTTTTATAGAGGGCAACATAACGCCTGACAGACTGTTGCCGTATTTGCTTCTCGCGAAACGGAAAATCTGGAGGTTCCGTTATGTTGGCTTGCGTTTGTACCCAGCTAGAGCAGCCCGTTTTGCTTCAATGACAGGGTTCAGCTTGCTAGTCTTGGCTTCAAACCAATCGTTGATCTTTGTTGCTTTCCTCCCAAAAGAAGGCATAGTTGGGCGATGGAAATTTGTACTCAGATGCTCCCGGCTTTCGGCATTTGATGCTCCTGGTCTCGTTGTGGAGAGATGTTTTGTACAAAAGAGTCAGCAGAAAGTGGTATGGAGTTAAGGGGTGTGCATTTTACTGACATATCGATGCGAGGTATTCCTTTCTGCTTTGCATGGTGGAACTTCTAGGTTGTAGGCGCAACTTGCAGCAGGCAAGCGAGTGGTTTGTGTCACATTCGGCACCGTGGTTAGTACGTGTAACGGGAACGCACTTGAGGAAAAAGGGTCGGCGACAATCAAGTCTAGCTGGTACCATGCACTACTTTGACCGAGGTTGTCTTCCGGAGGCCTAAGGCTGCGGTTAGGTGCCAAGGTAGGTGTTGGTGACACACAGGTTTTTAGAGGAGCAGCAGTCGAGTATCCGCTGACAGTTGGCGTTATTCTTATTCAACAGCAAAGTGGCGGAGGTACAAGGGACCGGAATCGTTGTCAGAGCCGACTCTTGTTCTAAAATCACCCAGGAGTATTATCTGTTGATTTCTGGGGATCATGTTGAAAGTGGCTAAAAAATCTTCTGGAGTTCTTCCTTGGTCTCTAGAGTAGCGGACAGCGTTGGCACTGATCAATGTCACGGGATATTCTGAAGTGATAAGGCGGAGATTGAGGAGCTGTTCTGAGTTGTTGCTGCCTAGTACTTCTACAATCTTCAGCAACGCGTTCCTGGCTGTGAAGACTTACTCCCGTATTTACTTGGGTCTTCATTGGTCTTTCCTTGCAAGTAAAAGTATTTTCTCAGTGTCTTCACGGACCAATCTTGATGAGGATTTGTGGTGGTGAACCTAGCCTGTAGGTAAGCTAGCCGATTTGTCCTTTTCTGAAATTAAGCTTAATTTGGGTTTGATTAAATGTCTTTGAAATGTTACTCGGAAATTCCAATCTAGAACAATGATATGGTCTGTACGCATGCGCCTCAGCTCAGAGGCTAACAATCTATCAGTCATCCGTTAGAAGGCCAGTACAAACTTTGACCAGGCCACATTATTACAAGAAAAGGTTGAATACAAAATAGTATTAATTGTAGTAAATCGGTTGCGCACAGTATCTAACAAGCAGCTGGTCCCTATCTTGTCAACCAGAGCTAGATTGGAAATGACTATTAAGATGTAGCCAATTAGCAGCAAAAGGGCCATGCGACACTTGCAAAGATGTGGATATAAAGTGTTAGTTCTATTGTGTCAAGGGAAAGCTCGAGTGGACCGCCTTTCTGTCGACGCGTTAGAATGCTTTTTGCTCAACACAGCCATTTTTTGTTCCCGCAGGCGCTAGCGCTTTAGGTTTACTAAGGCTTGTAGGACTCATCAATCGCAGACCATCTCCGAGCGTTACAGATCATATGGAAACCAGGTTTTACGGAAGTTATTTAATTACAGTAAACTTGTTTTACGTTAACTCGAAATATGGAAGAATCCAAAGACTATGTCAGATTCCGAAATTTTATTTTATATTCCAATTTTTTGACGTTGGACTGCACGTATTGCCCTTTTCATGCTTTGAAACAAAGTTCTAGTTGCATTTTTTGTTGGAGTGGGGAGCTTATTTTTATAACTAAAACTTCATGCTTGTAATAGTGACCTTGTTCCGTAGTTCATGAGTAATTATTTTGTCACTCACCACAATAACTGCATGTAAGATTTTTTAGCTTTGCAGTGATTGGTCCATCGAGGGTGATATCTGGGCGTTCTGCGATGCTCGTAAGAAATGTATTGTTACGAGGACCATGGCAAAAACGAGGAGAGACTTCATAAGTTTCTCCATCTTCCTTCAACGAATAGGAAATTAGTCTTTCTATTATAATAAGTGGCCGGTAGCTATATCCAAGATGAACAGTTCAATGTCGTTACCGCTTCCAAGCTTGATACAGTAATACTACACCCTTGTAATAGTGTGAGCTGTCGCAATTTGTAACAAACTTTCTTAAAAGTATATTCTTGGCACATTAGGAGTCTGATCTATGTTATAAATTTTAGCCAAAAAATAAACATTTTATAAATGTGAGATATGTACACAAGCCGTGTGTAAGTATATTTTATTGCGTCAAAACAGACCAAAAGGACAAAAATAATATAATTAACTTGTATAACTGAGAGCTCCATGCCGTTGCCTTCCTTATGTTATTTAGTCTGACAAACGCTTTCGAGCAATAGCTGATCTTCGGGTAATTATTTTTGTTTCATTATTAACCTGAATATTTTTGGACAAAGAACTTTTTTTCGAATTTTGTTGTTTTTCACTATTCAATTTAGCATATATATGGTTCCCTGTCTGTTTCAGTTTAGAAGAGCTCCATCATTTGCAACTTAATATAGTACATTTCTTTAATTTAACCACATGAGATACAAATTTTAAGCACTGACACACACATCGCTAAGCAGAGTTTATGTACACACTATGGTGGTAAAAGTAATTGGTAAATTATAGTCTTTGGCGATATAACAAGCAAAACTAGACGCTCTAAGAGCGTGTAGTCGGGCTACAATTCTCAACAAAAGACTCTGAGGCTTCAATTTATTGCAACCGTCTACAAACAAGACTGCGATCAATAACATAATCAAAAATAATTAAAATATCATCGACAAAAGTATCTAACAATAATCGACACAACCCTCAATATAAACTTATCAACGTCGAGTTTGTTGACTTTTCCTCTTATCGAGCGATTCCTGAATATAGCGTACATGTTGTTACTGTGAATTTGGATTATAATGCCAGGTGAACAAAGTTTTACAGTAGTATTTTCTTCTGAGTTTCCTTTGAGTATATTTCAGTTTGATCTGAGTTCATTTTAACCCTTTTTGTTTCGCGAAAAGACTGACGCACCTAGCTTGACATATTTTATGTAAGTCTACCACTAACGGCGTGTGAATTTGTGAGCAGATCGAGGATCTCTATAAGCAGCTTCTTTGTCACCCTGAACTCAACATTATGATAGATACTGAATTAGAACTTAATAAATCCTTCCAGCAGACCAAACTTTCCTCCTTCGTAGTGAGCTATCGTAACATGTAAAGTCTATAAACAAAGTGTTATGGTCATTTGGTTGATCATGTGACTGTTCCCGGCCAATTACAAACGCGACGTGACAGATTGGCAAAAAGGTAAACATAGAGTCAGGCCCCCTGCGGAGTAGCCCGACTAATTAAAAATCCTCAGAAAGTTGCAAGTTCACCTGCTTTGGAAAAAAATTGAACTGTCACGAGTGAGTTGTAATAAGTCACTTGTCGTGAATCGTAATAGCACTCTGTGACTAGAGCTTGTTTTTTATCATTTGTTTTAGTTATATATGATTTACATAGCTTTCCTTATTTTTTTGTAGATGATATAAAATGTAACTACAGCAGACATCAGCGACAACTCAACCAAAAAGTTTTCGCAACTGAAACAAATATATGCCCTACAAAGTTTTCCGGAGCCATCGACGAGTAAAGCCTGCTAAAAGACTCCCGAGTCGCCGTTTTTCTTTTGGTAAAAAAATAATTGGAAGGAAAGCTCAGTATGGTACAAGCCTGCTCCACTCGGAAAAAAAACATATAGGCTCTCTAAAGCTACTCGAACTCGAAGAGCAAATATGTCGACGCAATTTCGCATGCTAAACGTACGTAAGACAAGTTGACACCCTGAGTCAAGCAAATGTCAATCAGAAAGCTTTGAAAACATCAACACCGAGAGGAGTTCATTTTCAGATCGTTGTTTACAGATACAAAAGTAATCCAACTGTTCACTGGAGCTACAATTTGTTCACTCAAGAACTGCATGTGTTAAGAGTTAAAATCAGCTTGGAAAACCCGCTCGTTCAAACTTGTCATCAAAACGACTGCGAATTTTGCAAATCGGTTCATAATCGAACAGTTCTTTTCTAAAACAGTGATCAGTCATCCATATGGCCCAGGTGATATTCCTGTCTAACTGAATTTTGCCGCGTCTTTAGTCGAAATCTAATTAGCCTCGTTAACTCGTTCCGTAAGGAAAGTTGTGGACCAGAGTTTTTTTATTCCTTTATTCATGGCCCGCACGCTTAGACCATAAATAGGAAGAAAAAGTTTCGGGTCAATAGCGTTTCCGATAAGCTGTGTATGCGTCATGTTATGATTAACCCTAGAACACATGAAGAAAAAAAAAGTTACACGAAGGCATAAGGGGGGGAGGGAGAGGGGGAAGAGAGTCAATAGGACCTCCCCTCGTCTAATTTCAAAAGTATGCAAACCATTGCCTTCAAACTTGGTATGTGTAATAAGCGCACGTATACTTCCGATTAAGCGTAGTCACGTGGTACCTAATCATGCCTTCTAAGGTTAAGTGAAACCTTTCTCGTTGATAGAACCCTGATGTCACTGGCTTAGTCAACAAACGAAATAGTTTCGCCTTTCTTATATAACTACGAAAGAGCTGAGTAAAAAGGCCATGAACTGAATATCAATGTCTCCGTAAAGTGGAGGTATAACCATTGTTTTAGTTCTGGAAATTTAATAATCAAAGCCAAGATTTCAGCATCAGCAGTTGAATAAATCAGCTTTTGTTGAAGCAGTTAATTAATCTCGGTAGAGAAAAAAACATTGCTTAACAAAATTAGTGATCATGAGACATTTGAACTGCTTTCTTTTTCTGAGTCTTTGGTAAACTGTAACACGATTCACAGTCTACTTGAGAGCAGAATACACAAAGTAATTTTGTTCTTTCAAGTCTTTTTTTTCTTTTATTTGTTCAAAATGTAGTTAATAAAAATCAGCGGGAGGCCCCGTATATCAAAAACTCCCACAAGAAATACTTCGTTTGAATGTTACAAGAGAAACTGTTCGTACAATAGAGTGTATCTTTTGAGTTTTGTTACACTTGGGAGTTTGCCACTAACAATTCGCTTCTCGATGTTTTTATTGGCTTTGTATGTGCTCGGCATTCTCTCAATAAAACACAAAATAACTCAAAATCAGTCGATGGACATTACCTAAGATTCCTTCTTTTTTATCTTAAGTTTCAGTTTCCTGTTTGCCTTCGTCGAATTTCTGTCCCGGCTGCAAAAATGGCGGACAAGTTAAGAATTGATAGCAGAGGGGAAAAACGCTTTTGAAATATGTCTTTTCTTATCAAAAACATGTTTCGAAACTTACTTCGTGTTTCCGGTTTCATGTTGTATTGTCTTCAGTACTCTCACAATTAGCAACATGAAACAGCGAACACAAAACTTGCCGTCGTAATTCTAGTAAGACAGAAATTAGACTCCGCAATGGTCTGAAATACGTCTGTCAAGTTCACCCCGGCGTTTTCATCTTATACTGAGAGGAAAACATCGATAAACACCATGAAGCAATGTCCAGAGACCTTTCGAACTCACAAATAAAGTTATACCGCAGCGATGCAAGTAATCCAATTTGGCAACTCTTAATTAATATTAGTGTGAGCCGTATATAGCGCACGATCTAAGGACTACCCTCAATAGCAAAGCTAACTGTAAATCATTGTAAAGCGCCTTTGAGCATCTACATGGAAAGGGCACTAAATAACTGCTAAATATTTTTATTATAAAAAAATATTAATAATAAAAATAATAATAATATTATCATTACTACTACTATTATCATTATTATTATTATTATTATTATTAATATTATTATAGAGATATCCATTATTCGTGACTGGAAGTAACCCAATGTACATGGTATGCATAAATGATTATATCAGCGAATTGCTACCGGGTCTACCCTATTTTCCAATTCTAGTCCATGGGCCAGAACAGAATTTATTATCACTTCGGGGGACAAACGGTGACCGGTATAAATTTGAAGAGTTGCTCAAGTTGTTTAATAATTTTGATGATAGCAGTTTTAAATTGGTAGCTTTTTGGTATACTTTTGGCTTTAAAAAACTAGAAAATGCGCTTTAGCATGAAAACGAGGCTCAAAAGAAAAGGAAGTCAATAAAAGGAACGATTATTATTCTAAGCTTTCCTAAAGGTATAAAAAAAATTTAAAATACATCTATTCCATTCGATTTTAATGACTAAAACAAGAAACCGCTTTTAAAACCTCGTTTTATAACTAATTCCCTTTCATCAGTGTTTGCAATGCATCATGGGTAATCCAAGAGGGCAGACGCTGATTTTTCAGTTTCCTGGCTATTTGTTGACGGATTTCCGATATTTTATCTCAAAATATAAAAAAAATTATTCCCATTGAAGGTAACGAACAGCTATTTTATAAGAAAGTTTTTCGAAATTACTTCCTTTTATAGGTGTTTTTCGGGAAAAACAGTCGTACAAAACTTACTTATTCGAGATGTGCACTCGATTGTCGAGGTTCATGTACTGAACTGAGCGTGTAATTCCCGGTTTCTAGTTGTAATATGGGTATTTTGGTGGTAATGAAATATATATGTGTGTTTCTTTTACAATAATTAGTTAAGATGGGTGAATTTATAAAGCGCAAAGGCCAGATTCAAATGATTTTTGACTGAGTTACTAAATGTGGGTGATGGTTTACTGGTGCTGTAGTTAACTTTGTAAATGATTGATAAATGAACGAATGACTGAATGAATGTAAAAACTTTGTTTCGACACGATAATAATTAAAGCTAGTAGGCTGAGGGTTTGTGCACAAATGAATACAAAGCTAAATGAAACTTCAAAACAAGATATAAGAAGATACAAAATATCTAGGAAGTTGTTTTCATTTATAGGGAAAAAAATCTAAAAGAAGGGTGAATATAGAGTTAGAAGAACCAGCCAAGAAGTATCTTTGCGTAGAGATGAGAGATAACTGCTTAATACACTCGGCACCGAAAAGTCTGGTGATCTGTCATCATTGTAAGATTCCCAGTCATAGACAACGCTTTTGAGGGCCGCGGAAATTCGACTGGCTCAGTGTATGGATTTGCGTGCTGATGTAAGTGTCAGAAGAATAGCGACAGCTACAAATGATGTCAAAATGCTAGCTATAGTGTCCCGAGACTTAGTAGCAGCGGAGGGCTGTTACCATGCACCGAAGTTGTTATAAGGCGTACATCTGGCAAAAGGAATCAAGCATGTGCACTTCATCAGTTGCCTCTGAGGATGGAGAATCGTACGCTCGTGTAGAGTTGTTTGACCACATCAGAACGCATATACTTGAAATACCTAAACTAGTGAGGCTAAGTGATCTTACTCGTATGATGCACCGCGATTTTATGGAAGATTTGGGCATGGGAAAGGCTAAAGAGTCCACCAGGACGCACCTTCGCCGAGAACTTAAGGCATAGTTTGGAAGTGTGTTGCAGTTTGAAGATCTGCTTGGTAACAACAGATTGTTTGTCATAAGTGGGACTCTGTCAAGACTTTAGTTGCAGGGCCGTCGGAAAAGGGAAAGGGTGCAACCCCCCACCCCCTCCCCCCAATAATTTCTCGTCATTCACAGTTTTTATGTCAGATTAATTTTGAATTTAACGCTTACTGCGCTTCTATGCTATGCTCACAATCCTCCCCCCCTCCCCTTCAATATCAAATTCATTCCGACGACCCTGAGTTGGCTAGGGATCTTGCAAAAGTTGTACAGCAGCAGCAAAAAGAGTTTAAAATATCAAGTACGGGAGAAATTCAATGAGTTGCATTAGAGCTTCGAAAAGCTATATGCTATAATAATGTGAACCAAACGTCGTGGCCTGCGAAAGCCGCCGAGCTTACTGAACAAGGCATCAATATTCCCAATGAAGTGCAATCATTTCTATCAACTCTGTTACTTTGTAGTGTACAATATCTCATCAAAAGTACAGTGGCTGGTTAACTCGTTTGAACAGGGCTTGATGTTTAGAGTGACAGGTGGGCGACAGAAACCTCCAAATAACTTTTTACTCTCTTACGCTGTCAAGACTTTCACAAATAATGTAGATGTTATTCGATTCCTCAAACATTGTGGACATGGAAGGCATTGCTGTCAACGTTTGGTAGCTGGATTAACCCGTTCGAAATCAAACAGCAAGATCTCGTTTGCCTATCGACAGGAAAAGCGGCAACCAAACAGACTGAAAGAGATCTTCATGCCAAAGACACTGGCGAAACAGCAAACAGATTCTTCAGCAAGGAAAGATTAGAAAAATCTAATCCAACGAAGGTAAAATTCTGCCATAGGATTAAGAAGGAAAATCTGGATGTCTGAGGAGGATCGTCCAACGAAGTAATTTTGAGGGCCTACAGAAAATTATTTGCCCAGATGATAGTTATAGCAGAAACGAGAAAGCTTTCGGTGAGCTCTGTGCTCTCTCACCCACTTGGACCTCTTCCTTGGGCATTAACCAGTGTTGATGGCTCTCTAAGGAAGACCAACAAGTCTTCGTTAGCAAGAGAGCTTCGGAAAAAATGTGCCAGCCGCTGAAACAATCCAACAGCCATCAGCATGTATCACTGACGGAATGGCCGTGGTCCAGAGGGTCAAATGAGTCGACCATACATCTTTTGCTGAGATAGCGGATATGCTGATGGCTATGATCATACAAGAAAGGCAACATGTAGACAGATTGACGTGATCTTTAATGTTTATAGAGAAATAACAATAAAGAATACGGAGAGAGAGAAGAGAGGAGTACAGACATATTCAGCCACATCATAAAGTGCAGCAGTGGAGGAAGTTTTTAAAAATCCTCAAAATAAGAAGGGTTTGCACTAAAGAATCGAATGGCAAAAGGAGAGGTTCCTGAAACGACTAACAAGGGAGACGCTTTCCTCTACGGCAGAGGAAAAGTGCACTGAGGTTTCGCCAGTTTGCAATACCAGAATGACAGAAGACCTAAAGTCAACCCAAGAAAGCAGACACCCGGCTTCTACTCCATGCGTTTCATGCAGCGAACAATGGATACAACACCGTGGTGATTTGTTCAAAAGATACCGATGTTTTTGTACTGAGTCT
>JAOBRD020119772.1:0-10135 GCA_027575215.2 Hydrozoanthus sils | reverse complement strand
ACCCCCCCTCCCTCTCTAATAAGCCTTCACCCCCTATCCCAACATAAAGGTGAAGGAGCTAAAACATTGTGTCAAAAATAAATTTTGTCAGTGGTTTTATCTGCTGTAGTTTTGGAGTGGTGCTAGTTATACAGTGTATCTCCACAATATTATGTTAGATTTGTTAATTGAATTCTTGAACTTAGTCAGTAGTTATCAGTCAGTTGTTTTAAGTATCAAACCAAAATATGTTGCTATTTTATTAGCTAATATCTGTCTAGAGTATTTTTTATAAAAAATAAAAAATTTGTTCGGCAAAACCACATTTTGAAATATATGTATGAATCATATTCATTTGCAATTAACTCTATTTTAACTTTTTTTCCATTAGCAGTTATCTTTTGTTACCATTATTAGTATTTGTTACTTTTCTCGTTCATATTTTTATTAATTATTTGTTCCCATGTCAGCTTTACTTAATCAAAGAATGACAGTACATGTATGAATATTTCAGTGCCAACCAAGGAATGACTCTGAGTGAGTTTAAGCGCATCTGGTACATGGAGTATGCACACAGAATGTGGGGTCGCTTCATTGGGACTGCGTTCCTCCTCCCAGCAGGATATTTCTGGCTCAGGGGCTACTTTAACAAAAGTCTCAAGATTCGTGTTGGTGTACTTGGGTCACTAGTCATCGCCCAGGTGATATACCCACAGTGTTCTGTATTCTTTGCCTACTTTCATCCAGTCCATTTGTCCATTTTGTTAAAAGAATATTTTTAACTTTGATTTGTGGAAACTAAATTGTTGCCGGTTTTGTTAAAGTGTTTATGATTGTCAGCTGCTGTAGACCTTGAGTTCAGTAATTAATCAATCTTTTGTTTTATAAGCTGAGTTTGAAATGAAAATAGGTTTCTCTAGAGTCAACCAAAATATGGTTCAAACTACAAATTTGCTCCTGACAAGCGAGCAGATTAATCTTGGCATTCTATTACTGGCTTAACTTGTAGAATGACAGCTTCTCAGAGACCTGCTAAATTTGGCCGAAATTTGCTTTATTTATAAGTGTGAGTAGATATTAAACTATTCCCTGTTTATGTTCAAGGGCCTGCTTGGATGGTATATGGTAAAAAGTGGGTTGGATGAAGAGATGATAAGCAAAACCGAAATTCCACGAGTCAGTCAGTACCGCTTAGCTTCTCATCTTGGTTTAGCATTTATTGCCTACGCTGGAATGTTTTGGTCAGGGTTAGGCCAACTGCTACCTCGTTCTCAGGTGGGAAGGAAATGAGATTAAAATGATGGTTAACAGCATCTATCATGATGAAAATACCATCATTTTCTTAGGTCCTACTAAAGAGATGTCATCATGTTAGATGCTGTTAATCGTCATTTTAAACTATATCAATAAAACAGCATAGAGAAACTGCTGTGTATATCAATGTAAGGAAGTACCTTATTTGTAACTCTAAAGACTTGAAGGTGTATAATCTCTTTACTGTTTTTTTTTTTAATTTTGATTACCAGCACTTGGAGAACTGTAAGTTTTTCTAATGACCATAGCAATCGGAATAACAATCCAATAAACAACAACACTGAAACTTTTTGTTCTTATAAGCATTGTCTTTCTTTCGACTAGTAATCCTCAAATGGGCAAATTTTTTAACCCCAAATGATTTGCCCATGCCGTGCGGATTACTTGTTGAAACAAAGACAATGCTATGAAACTTTGTGTATGCATTATTGTATGCATAGGTCGGCAGCAGTCCCGCTTGTTTTAACTTTTTGACTGGATGGCACGTGTTGGGCTGGATAAACTAAAATGTTGCGTCGTTTTATGCCCAAAATATCGCATGGCTTAATCTAGTTTTGCTTAAATTGCTATGACGACGCTGAAAAAAATTCAAACCAGTTTGTCTGGTGTTAAGTTGGCCTGCAAGTTTGTGTGTATACAAGCGTAATGTTCATTATTTCCTATTTTTACTATGTTCATCGTTTTAATATATCAAATTGTATTTCTTTTTCTTGGCAGTATGAAATGACTCGAGCACTGCGACGTGTTCGTATCTGGGCGCATGTTTCAAAAGGATTGGTATTTCTCACAGCATTTTCAGGTAATCTGGTTTTTTGTCAGTCAGATGTGATTTTGAGTCATTCAAGTTTTAGCTTGGAAGTTTATATTGCATGTATGCATAACTGAGAAAATACTTGACGTATTTTTGCCTGCGTATTTTGAGAGTAAATTAAGACTCACTGATGAGGCAGTTCATGATGTCTGTCCTTCCAATATTTCAGGGGCATTTGTAGCTGGCCTCGACGCAGGTTTAGTGTACAACTCGTGGCCAAAAATGGCGGACAGATGGATTCCAACTGACTTAGCTGCGATGTCGCCAGGATGGAAAAATATCTTCGAGAACGCAACAACAGTTCAGTTCGACCATAGGTTACTTGTAAGTTGTACTTCGAAACAGATTGTGTTTGTAAATACGTTTCAGTTACATTCAAACTATGCGCCATCGAGGGCTTTGAAATTTGCGATATTACACGGTGGCGCGAACATACGAAGCTATAATCTTTTTCCACGAGGAGAGGAAAGACGTTAGCGATGTCTTCACTAGTGAAGATGTGGAAAATATGCCACTCGTATCCCGGATGCAGTTTCGTATAAAATCTATCAGTGCCCTTTTTTTATACCAATGGCGTATTTTACAGTAAAACACTCATATCTATAAAATAAATTTACACCGCCCATGACAAAGTGCACGAGGCGTGTTCGTCTAACCGTGATAAGCTATTCAAGCTCTGTCTGTATTTACTTAGTAAACTAACCGCTTTAACCATTCTTGTTAATCATGGTTAATAAATCGTTTTTAATTTCTTAAGTAACTGAAAAACACTTGTTTCTTGCTCTTTAGGGTCACACAACTCTCGCTGTTATTACGGGCCTATGGTTTGCTGCGCGGCCGCTCACTCTCCCAGGCCGGGCACGGATTGCTGTGAATTGCATGATGGGAATGGCAATTGTTCAGGTACAATAAGCTCTGTCAGTAAGTTCTATGCCAGTTTTACGCCTAAGCTGCGTGCTTGAGCTCTAAAAGTAACTTTTTATTAGTGTTTCCCGCGCTTGCTGATTATGTTCAACGGTTTAGTAAAAACGATGAGACAGCTCAATAAAAAAGTGTAAAGAAAAGAAAGGAAACACATGCGACTCTCTGTCTCGGTTCGACACCGGCGTGCGAATACAACTTGTTTTGTCCTGTTTAGTGTTTGTATGGCTAAGGACAGTAAGGTTTGTTATAACTGACTTCTTTGATGAACTAATTGAATAGACGAAAAACATTTCATAGACAGGATACAAGGTTTTTTGTTGATATGTAGGACATGAAACTATCAAACAGTTATTGAGACCCTCTCTACTAAGTGATTAACAAAACTTACCCTCGTCTATTCCATCTAAGGTGAGCCTTGGAATATTCACCTTGCTGTATCATGTCCCAACTCACCTGGCCGCCACCCACCAGGCAGGATCGCTTACCTTACTCTCCATCGCCATCTGGCTAACCCACGAACTACGAAAGCCTATCGTACCCAAATAAACAAGTCAGCATATCGTGAGCGCCTTGCCCACCACACAGTGACGCCATGACAAACTCTAACCCACCCCAACTGGGTCCGCTTACTGTTTTGACTTGGTCGTAGACGCCAATTGACTCAAGCAAGCTTATCACTTTCCGTTTTTTCTTTGATGGTCTTAACGAGTCTCTGTTAAAGGATATTGTTTGACTTAATTGCCGAAACCTTATGGAAGATACGAGATATTAGTTTTATCAAAGTCTGACGTAAAAAACTCATAGGTTTGAGTAAAACGACGCTAAACAATGATTTAACAAAAAAAAAATTCCAGCATGCAACGAGAGGTCCCGAAAGGTCCTGGTTAAGCTAGCTGCAAAATAAAGTTTTATTTGGTTGAGAAAACGTTAGCATTTTCTCAGTTTCGTTTTTCATTGGTGCGAAATTAGTATTGTGAGAGCCCAATGCAGCTAATTCACAGCTACATGTGGTGTTATTTTAGTGGGAGGCATGTTTAGACACTCACGACGTTACATGTCGCTAAGTTCGACTCATCAAACGCCGCGCTGCATTGAAGGTAGCAAATTCCCGCCAAAATGTAGCCAATAGATACAGGACTTATGGTTTCCTGTCGCTTCCTGGATATGAACCAACTACGCTACAAAAAAAACCAAATGTATTTGTAAAGCGCTTTACAATTTTTTCCCGTATTTTGTAGACTCAATCTATGCAAATAAAGTATACTTAAGCTTGTTTACCGACCATTTTGTGATTATCATTCCTTTCTGTCCACATGTGGTGGAGAAAGTTACAGTATTTATAGTATATGAAGCTAAAGGGCTCAAGGTGTGTTGGTGTGAAGTAACGTAGCGTAGATTGAGTCCTGTTTATTCAGTAGGAGATGTGGTAACTCTTGATCTGTCGCACTGTTGATCTCACACTGCCCGCGTTGTGCCTTAAAGTTGTACGATCTACAGTCAGTCGTGGCCAGACAGAGCTGGGCGCAGCTGAGAAGCGTACTCTTAGCTTTTCTACGAAGTACGACACGGGCTAATGCCTTATTTGGAACAAAACTGAATAGTGCACCGCGTATTTCCCCCACAGATGTACCTACAGTGCAAAAAAAGGAGTTAAAGATCACTGAATGTTCGAGAGTACTAATTTACTTTTTAGCCTTGAAGGGATCCTCGGTTACAAGTTCAAGTATTCAATGAGAGTGGAGACTAGCATTGAAACCGAAACACGTCACATTTCAAAATGGCGGGGCGCGGGAAATTTAGACCATGGAACTGTTTTATGCAAGGAATTAATATTAGTTTTCAATTTGAGCAGCTGATATGGACACACACTTAACGATACTTTTATTTGCGACCAAGAATGTTCAGTACAGACGAGAATTCCTGTAAGCGGTTACCTCACTGGTCACTATAGTTAAGTTTTTGTTGTCATAGTTACTCAGCTGTTCCAGAACCCCCCGCCCCCTTCTAAGTACAAGGCTCTGTTGATTTTGCTAACACGCGACTAACGAATCCGACTAACGAATCCGTGTAGGCCAGGGATCCTCGGTTACAAGTTCAAGTATTCAATGACAGTGGAGACTAGCATTGAAACCGAAACACGTCACATTTCAAAATGGCGGGGCGCGGGAAATTTAGACCATGGAACTGTTTTATGCAAGGAATTAATATTAGTTTTCAATTTGAGCAGCTGATATGGACACACACTTAACGATACTTTTATTTGCGACCAAGAATGTTCAGTACAGACGAGAATTCCTGTAAGCGGTTACCTCACTGGTCACTATAGTTAAGTTTTTGTTGTCATAGTTACTCAGCTGTTCCAGAACCCCCCGCCCCCTTCTAAGTACAAGGCTCTGTTGATTTTGCTAACACGCGACTAACGAATCCGTGTAGGCCTTTATTTTAACGAGAGTTTATTTTTTTCGAGATTTGCGGGGTTTTTTTTTTTGTACTTTTGGTAACAAAAAATTTCCGCAAAAACATTGTCTGGATAAACAAACTCATAATGATGGACGTTTTAGATACTTTTCCAACAAAAAGCTTTTAAATCGTCTCGGTAAACACGAATTTTGCACCTCCCCCCACCCCTCTTCTCCCTTCCCCAATCAATCCCGAGAAAGCCCCAGAGATCCACTTCATTTTGAGTTTGATGGGCTCGAGGTTCTATGTAATACCACGAGTGCCGGACGGTAGTACTTCCTGAACTACCACTACGTTTTAATACAAACATGGTTCAACACTGAAACTAATTATTCAGTTCTTTTTTGCCAGTTTTCTTTTCAATTTCGATTAAATATTTTTGGCAGATTCGTGCTGCCTTTGATAGCCGCTCCACGCCACGAGACAGCAATAAGCAAATGTGGATCTTCTTTACCCTCTCGTAACAGGATAGATTCTGTGTCAACAAAACTGATCTTGAATAAAGATTATCTTATCTGAAAGCCAAGCACTTTATATTGTAGGTGAAGATGACCCTATCCGGCTAGCAGAAAACTAAATAGTACTGCATAACGTATTTAAGGTAACCTTATAACTAGCAGAAAGGTACGAATGACATATTGTAAGTTTAGAATGGAAAAAAGCTAAGTACAACGAAGTGTAGGTGATGGGAAGGAGGGGTGGGGGACGGTATGATTTTTATTGAAAATGTAAAAAAACTCTTCAAAATTTGTGAAAAACTCTTCATTCATTCAAAATTAATTTCGGTGAGGATACTCGAATGTTCATCACTTACTTCTCAGACCTCCTGGCGCAGGTTCAATGTTTAAACTGTACTTGCAGATGAAAGGCATCTTAAAACCTCCCGTACACAACCCCGTGTCCCACTGAGAACGAGTTACTATTACGCAGTCTTTCTCTTCAGTGTTGTTAGCGGTGACGCGCCAGTTGGTAAACTGACCCAGAACAGATCCGTCTGACCATTTCCAGGTTCCTTGGAGAAATGGAAGAATGCATGGTTCTGTTATAGTATACCGAAAGGTTACAGCTCTTCTTTTTGCCTAAATGTTACACCTTTTTTCATTTTACCAAGATGGCGAAACTTTGTATGAAGGTTTTACTAATCCTATTGTTTCTCAAATGTTTGCGGTTTACCTATGCACTTGCGAGTTTGCGCGTTTTTCCATTACTGTGTTCTGATGGGTGAATTTTCGAACCTGCGAGTTGCAAATATGGCAACAAAAAAACACATACAAAAACTATGAGTAAAATTATGCACAACTCATTGGTCAGTACAATTTCTAGTTGTTCAGCAAACTTTTAAGCAGCATGTAGCTTGCCTTCTTGTTGGATATCATTTAACCCAATCCAACAGCTAGTGAAATTTTCGGCCAAGTCTGTAACGAAGGTGTTCTCCTCTTCACTGAGTATGGAGACGAGGTGAGCCTTTTCGGTTCTGCAGGCATCACGAGCCTGGTTCCAGTCTCGATCAGGACTAGCACTGCCCTTGTAAAAAGCAAACACACGATAACAGAATCCATTGTATTCAGTCCAGTGTGCTTTACAAGTGGTGGAATGGGATGCTGGTACTATGAACAAAACTAAAATGTACGGTTGAGTTAAAATCTCTAAGTACGTTTCTTTAACTGAAATATTGTATCTTTATTCTTACAGCACTATGATTACAGCGAAGATAACTGAGATTCTTACAGCACTGTAATCAGGGCCGTCGGAAGCGGGGGGGTCTGTAGCTGATTGAAATTCAAATTCCATTTTCCAGAATTGTTGAAAAACGAAAATCAAATGTGGTAGATCGAACTTTGTTTTCCTGCTTCTTAGAAAAACGGTTGGTACTTAGGTACACGCATTAATTTCCTTCCGACGGGCCTGATAATACTAGCGGAGATAATAACTGAGATATTGTATCTTTATTCTTACAGCACTATAATAACAGTAAAGATAGCTGAGGGATTTTGCCCTTTTAACCCTCTCAGAAAGAAAATGGTACGAGTTTCTAGTTTCCATGCATGGCAATCAATATGACCGTTTCTTGTGAGAGACCGGCAAATCCCCCCGCTCTGTCTTTGGTTAATTAAAACTGATGCACGAAGCACCAAAAAAACCCCGTTTTTTAAATCAGTTTCGCGGCACTATTATGATTCAAGATATCGGCATTGCCTTTGATAGCGGCTTCCTTTTAGTTTTAGACAAGATGACGAAAATGAAAGCTTTGGAAATAACAGGCATTTTGTTCATAGACAAGTTTTCTGTTCTAAGCTGTCGGAAAACATTATTTTTAAACAAAGTTATCACCATAGAAATATTCAGGTAAAATCACTTTATTATTTTCCTGTTTTAATTTTTTTTGCGATTCCAAAAGCTGAGTGAGGACTCATCTACGTATCAGATCAATGTAAACATATTAAAACAGCATCGGGGGTTCGCCATAGAAATTTTAAATTTGTGTTTGTTTGTTTGCAAGTGCACTGACAAGTGCAAGTCTTTTAAAAGATCGAAAACTTACAATTAAACTTATTTAAAAAGATGTTTCTTTTATGTATGAAGCAGAATGTACGCCCACGAAATACTTAAAATATTAAGCTGGCGAGGCCGGGATTTCAGAAATATACTAGCTATATAGATCAGAAAGATAACTCAATTCATTTCCTTCGGAAGCAAATTTACCAGAACAAATACACCTGGCAAGGTATTCGATATTCAGTGAAAACCAGCAAAACAAATTAAATTTATATATGTGAGTCGGAAAGAAATGAAATTTAGTAATGGTAGTTTTCTAACCAGCTTCAGTGGTTCAGGATTACGGCCGTTAACGCGCAAATCTCGAAAAGAAAGCCATACAATTAGAAAAAATTTACGCGCACACGAGACACAGCCTTCCTCTTCCGTCACAATTATGGTGCTCTCAAAACAACTAAAATTGCCGTTACCAGAGTTGATTTTGAATCTGACCTCATCGATAAGCAGTTCAAACTAGTTGTTCCAAATTAGGATTACAAAATAAAGTTTCTTAAACATTTAAAACAGCTTCAGGGCCAATCAAGAAAGTTTTATAATTTTCTACTAAATTTCAACAAGATCTCTTCGTTGAGCAAAATTCATTACACTGCAGGAATCGTAACAAAGCTAAAATTATAGCCTTTGTGGTATAACGAAAATTGCACTTTCACTCACTCAGTTTTGGAACAAAGCTACGGGCGAGCAACCTTTAGAGGTTTTGAGGAGGTTTCGGATTGCGCAGGTAAATTAGGGTAGTGTAAATATAAAAGTCGAAACTATTTCACAAGGAAAGCTAAAAGTTCTTCGTTTTTCTCGATTATCAAGTATTTGATTTTCACTTTTCTGACTCGCGTCACTAAAAACTAAGAAACAAGCAGAGAACATAAAACCAAGTTGAGTTACTCCAAGTATTTCGTTTTCATGAATACCTACCTAAAATGGCCACAAGTAGAAACTTTTGAAGTGGAGCTAATCTTTCCATTTCGCTCGAGTGATGATCGACTACAGAATTGTTAACTGCATGCCGTTCAAGTGCATGTAAAGTGCAATGGCCAATCGCAGGTAGTTTCAAAGGCAAAAAAAATGGTTCTAATTTTCTTTCATATACGTCTTCATTCGTAGCCATCTGAAAACACATATTGTTTTTTTTTTCGTTCGGCGGATTTAAAGTCAACTGTTAGTGTTAACAATCAACTTAGAAAAAGAAATTGAAAACTTAAATTGTGTCAAGATTAGTTTTTGAATCTGTAAATACATGTCGTTGCAGTTTTGTTTTAGACCAATCAAGAATGAGTTAGTATTTGATATTTTCAATTGTTTGTAATACTTTTCACCGACTGTTAGTGCTTGCGCGCTTCCGCTACACAGTAATTTGGGAAAAGTTCACAATCGGTTTTTTTAAACGTTTGTTAAAACAGGACGTCTACAAGTTTTGTCATAAAATGTAACCAAACGTCAAGATGAGCTAGATACAAGAATATTATGAGAACTTGAGACTTTTAAAATTGATGAAACTTGTTCAAAGTAAAGGCTACCCGGCATTAGCAGATGCACTTAAAAACGAATTGAGTAGCGTTATTACTTTTTCACTTTCATAGAAGTTTTGATCAAAACTTTGGTAATGAGGCAATCGGTTGTTGCTGACAAATGATTGTATTTTTTTTTTTTTAAAAAGTCTCTGTTTGCCCTTAATTAAATGGTCTAAAAACAGCACGCCAGCTGCGGGCACGTCGATTTTCTTTTTCCTTTCGGCAAACATTTGATTAAAAGTAAACAAACAAAATATTTTTTCATCTTGAGTTGAATCTTTGACCCAAGGTTCAAACTCAAGAAACTATGATTAATACAAGACGCACTCAATGTATCATTTGATTCTTACCGCAAGGCCGACTTTTTTTTTAACAATAACTTTTTCCATGAGTGTGCTTTCCGGCTGAAGATGGAAAAACTTAAGAACGTACTAAGTATTATAGTTTAGTTGAAAAACATATGCATATCCCTCGTGTTTTTATTGAAGCGTAACAGTACTTGGTCCTAAATGTAACATTACTTGGTCCTAAATGTAACAGTACTTGGTCCTAAATGTAACATTACTTGGTCCTAAATGTAACA
>JAOBRD020119663.1:0-10136 GCA_027575215.2 Hydrozoanthus sils | reverse complement strand
CCCCAATAATTTTTTGCTTCCGCTATCCATGTGGGATTCCTTTAGTGTTCTGTTTTTGTGCTATAAGATTATCCTGTCATATTTGAATGAAACTGGACTTTGGTCTAGAATATAAATTTGAATGAATGAAATGACAAAAACATTGTACACAAGCTTTCTGCTGTAATTTCAGGGACTTGCGTTTTCACCAAAATAAGAAACTTAGACAAACTTTCTCGTGTCATTGAAGTATGTCTAACAAATCTCTATGGTAGTTTGTTTGATTAGTGAGTACTAGAACTAGATTGAGAAAGCGTTTTTATTTTTGCATTTGATTAGATTTTAACAAATTTTAAAAATTTTAAGCTCTGAATTCTAGCTGGGAATCAAGACTTTACGAAGGACTGGAAGTTAAAAGAGAAAAATCTGAGGAATCTGTTGTCTGGTTATAAAATCCGATTTTAACAGCTTGACATTTCTTTAACATAAAAGCCAAGTATTGTTGAGTGTAATCACATCTAACCATTCGAACAGGTCGTAAAGTTTCGACGTGAAAAGCTTAAACGTTTGCATAAAATTAACTTGAAATAAGAAACTGCGTGACTCGCAGAGACAGCCATTGATGGCAGAATGACCTTAATATTGATAGCTATAAGAAAGCATTTCACTGAAGCTTTCCAGAGAAAAACCCGAAAATATCGAAAGTGAAGAAACAAATGAAAGTGAAATACAAGATTTTGTAAAAGGATTTAACATCTTAGCTTAAGAGGCTTCATTATACACTTGTTTCTAAGAACGCAGGAAAGGTGAACTTTGGGGACACATCAACATACTAGTTGACGAATGAATAATTTGTAGTTTATATTGTACATGGTGCAATAGAAACATGCTTTTGGGAGGGGGGGGCGGTCACAAAGTAATATAGCCGAACCCCACAAGACGGACACCTCTTTAAAACGGACACAAAATCTTGGTCGTTATCGTTTTCAATTGCAGTAGTTTACTGTATTTGAGTCCCTATAAGACGAACACCTCTCTAAGACGGACAGTTGAGGCCAATCCCTAAGGTGTCCTTCTTGGAGAGGTTTGACTGTACTTGAGGGATTTTCTTATTGTGGGTTTTGGACAGTTCCTGGCTTATATACGGCGCACGTCGATTATCATTAAAAATTGCCCTCTCACGCCTGCAAAATTTTATTTTGTCTATGTGTGTCACCGAAGTGTTTGTTCGTTTGCTCTGTCCACACGACCTGCTCGCAAATTAAGCTAAAAGTCAAAAAAATGAATGACGTAGCCTGCGGTTCACGCTACCGAGATTTCCAAAAGAATTTTTGGGGCTAGAACTTTTATTGCGTCGACTGTAAATTAAGCGTTTACATTGCCCGGCAGTATATCTCCAATGTGGCCTATTTATACATATACAATTGTTTGGAAAATCCTTCCCAACCCATATCACGTAGAATCTATTTATCTAAAAAAAGCGCGAGGTCGTATGGAAACTTAATATATATACGACAGTAGCCGAAAATCTGAACACAGCTCATACTGTTTTATATTACATACGAACAGCATATTATTGTTGTATACTTTTTTATGTAAATTTTCTTTAAAATGCGGGAGAGCGGGAAATCAAGCAAAAATGCGTAAGTCTCAACATGCGAGAGCGTTGACATCTTTGCCACCGGTTCAGCTTAGCCACTACTTGTTGCAAAATATGTGCGCATTAAACCGTGCTGCATGTATGATAACAGTATAAAGTTGTTATATGCAGTACTAGTATAATAGGTGAAACACTTTGTACTCGGTTGTTCGTGTTTTCAGAAGCGTTTTTCATATTGTTCACTGTGCACTCGCGAAATCCATATTTCTTTAAACTAAGACCACTAAGGGAAAAGGTCAAAACAATTTTACTTCCTAGGAACCCAATTTAGGGGGGTGAGTATTATGTGCCGCCACACACCTTCCTTTTTTCAAAAAGGCTGAATTTCAGGAGCAAATCTCATGTTCAGTAAAGTAGATATTGATAAAGTGTTTGCACCAACGCCTTTCTTGTGGAGAGAGGAGTCCATAATACAATAAAAACCAATACTCCTAAATCAGTTTTTAAGAAATTGAGCTCTGAAAAAGTGGTGGGGGGTGGGGTTTGGGGATACGTGCCGCCACCCACCACCTCCCCCGAAAAAATTGGGTTCCTTAAAAATACCATTGGCTAGTTTGACTTCTTCCCTAATGGTTTCTTTAAAGTGTATATATCAATATCATGGAACCTTGGTCTATTAGAAATGTTTTTGAAAAAGAAGAAAATCGTCGTTTATTTAATTAAAATAACTCTTTTGGTTGCCGAGATATTAAAAGGTTTTTCAAATATGCAAATTACCAAAGTTGTGACGTCGAAGTCGGAAATCCACTGGGACAAATTACGAAACATAAGCTATCTCTATAACACGTGTTTGTGTTTGTGTCATAGTGCAAAGCTTTAGGAAAATTGATATGGTATTTCAAGAAATAATGAATGTATTGTAATTTGTTCCATCGGAGTCCCGACTTTGACGTCACAACTTTGGTAATTTGCATTCTTGCAAAACCTCAAAGTGCCTATGAAGTGAAAATTTTATTAGTTCAGTGGATAGGCCTTGCTAAATGAGGAATAGCGGTGAAAAAATTTCGTCAAAGTCTTTTATGGTTCTTGAGATATTTTAAAAAACGTTTTTTAGAATGTTTTAAACTGATGACGTCACAAGTGTGACAGTGAAATTTGCATTTTTTAAAATCTGCTGCCAATCCATAACCTTTGAAGGAATTAAAACCAAACTTGGTCTGATGATGTATCTTGCGGTTTTCATCAGAATAGTTACTAATTTTCGTTGCCATGGCAACAAACTGGGCTTCAGGCTCCAAGTGAGAATTATTGAATTATTTGGGTTTTTCCGTCAAACCAGAAGTTGCACAAATTTTACAACGTCATTTCTGTTCTTTTTATGTCGTGTAAAGAAAAAAATAAAGATTTGGTTTAATTGTCTTGGTGAAAGTTTTTCGAATGGGGTCTGGAACAGAACTAGTTGCCATGACGATGTGAAGTTACTACTATTCTGAAGAAAACCTCAAGATATATCACCAGTCCAAGTTTGGTTTAAATGTATCGAATGGTTACGGATTGGCAGCAGATTTTTAAAAATACAAACTTGCCTGGTCACACTTGTGACGTCACCAGTTTAAAACATTAAAATGTTAATATCTCAAGAACCATAAAAGATTTTGACAAAATTTATTCACCACTATTCCTCATTTAGCAAGGTCTTTCCACTGAGATAATGAAAATTTTCATTTCATAGGCACTTTAATAGTTATTTTAAACATTTTTCTTCTTTTTTAAAAACCTTTCTAACGGACCAAGGTTCCGTGATAGTGATAAATACACTTTAAGACCACAGGGTAAAATGTAAATTATATATTCAGAAAAACGATAAACTGTTGCTGTTGACATAGGAAACAGACAATATCTCAAACACCTAGCTAAATTAAAGATGAACCAGAGTGTTGAAGCAGCCGTGGGCAGCTGCATTTTTGGGCCTCGTGAGCACGCACGGAAAACTTGTGCATGCAGTACTGTTTTATTTGAACTAGTTTTAGCGAGAAACCCTTACCTTTAAGTCAATTTTAGAAGGAGCTAACCTTATGTTCCTTAAGTGAAGGAACATTTTTGAGGCAGCTCACCGGGCCCCTATTTTTGAGCTACAAAGCGCGCGCTCTGAAGAGATTTTTTTAGAACCAATGAGAACAGTAGAAAGAAACAGGTTCGGCTGTGAACATCCTATCCACCAATAGCATCTCGTGTACCACTGGACTTGTGATGTCACAATGGAGGTGAAGCCAAGCTATAAAAGTTGAGTTAAAATTGGCAAACTTCAGTTTACTTCAATTACTTCGCAAAAACAACTTTTAATTTGAAATCTTATAACTTTATAAACTTGCAAATTGAGAGTGTAACTTAATTGTTGAACTGACCCATTTTCATTATACTTTAGCAAGTAAGTATATTTAATAACTGAGTTGTTAATGTTTGAAATACAAGGAACTTTTTATAAGCCGGCTTCAAATTTGTTTCCTAGGCCCGTGAATCAACGATAGATCAAATTGGCTTCTTGTATTGAAATGGTCTCTGGAAAAACTACCAAAAAGTAGTTTTGAACTAGAGAAAAGCTGCGTTCTTTGAAAGCAACATTCCACTGTAGTTTTAACACATCTATCGTTTCTTTTCTGTTGTAGACATGGATTTTGTGGTGAAGAACGGCGTTATTATTCCAAAATTAGATCTTAGCTGGGTCGATGAGGTAAGTATGTAAATTTGATTTACTATCGGCTAGAATTTTCTTCAACATAGTAAAGCAATGCCTTGATTTGATAGGTCATGTGTTAACATTCTTATTATTTAAAGTTAAAAAATGGCTACGGAAGTTATTTCAAATGCGTGCATCAGTTAATGTGATTGTTAAAATATCTATAATATTTTTATTACTTAAAGTTAAAAGATGGCTACGGAAGTTTTTTCAAGTGCATCAGTTAATGTGATTGTTAAAATATCTATAGAAAAAAAACTAAAAAAGGTGTCTATAATCCGAAGTGAATTTAATGTTAGTTCAAAAACTTCTTTTGATTTTAAGAATGAAATTTGAATAGACTGTTATCAGAAACTTGTATATTATGGCACACTAACAAAGTTTTCGTGAACTGTGCTTAGCGTATAGCAAAAAGAAATTACGGTTTTGCTCAAACTATTAGGTTTAGTTGTTACAATTAGATTTACTTTCATAGCATGTAAGAAAGAGAAATTTCCAAAATTGTTCGTAAATAATGGTATTTTTTTCATTCATCTACTATCTAAAAAGTTCGATCTTCGAGGGCTGTTAAAACGCTCTTACAGTCTGAATAAACTCGTCAATAAACAACTGGAAGTGTACAAAAACCACTTACGCAACAGAAGGAATCTATAAAATAAATACAACTGTGAACTGAACCATTTCTTGTTTCTAATTTTAAAATTAATTATAAAGGAACTTACGTATTTTTGCATTAATAGTTTGACAAATTGATTGCTGGTCTTTCTGTTATCAAAGGTGAAGATGTTCAACTGTTACGTTTTATAGCTTTGTCAAACAAGTCAGCTAGATGTTCTTACTCTTATAGCTCGCATCTACAATGAAATTCTTGAATACTGCAGACACCATCGTAAAAAAAAGTTGCCTTAAAAATGTTTTTTAAAGCCTTCTGACTTCCAAGGTCCTGTGCACTACCTGCTCGCACCACCCCCTCCAAATCAGAACCAACCTTGTATCAATTCTCATTTATTTACTGCTACAAAATAACGTACGCTGTGTAGGGAATGATTGGCTTTATATTATTGGTATCTTTTGTTCATCGTTAACACTTTATTACTGTTAAATTATCATTGCTGTTCCGGCTTTTATAGAATAGTTCTCCAAATTAAAGCGGAAACCATCAATTGTAGAGTTACGTTGGGGTTTAATTTACCCTCTCCCTTGAACTTTATTAGGAAGATTACCCGCGGCCAACCAAAGAGCCATTATCCGCGTGGGACATTGACGTAGAGTGTGCGCCTTGTGCTACACCCGAGGACAACACTATACTGTCACCTACCCCCACCGTGACTTTGGACAGCAAACCACAACCAACCTCAAACAAGTCCCTTCCTTACCTCACGACTCCTTTAACGGGCGCCGAGCATCTTTCAGTGTTGGAGAGCAAATTTCAAGAACTGACAGCTCAAAACAACCGAATGAGCGCCTCTCTCGAAAGTAACGAGCTGATAAGAGAAAACTTAACAGAGGTTGCCGAACAGTGGCTGTCCTTCGCAAACCTGAAGGACCGAGAACTGAAAGGTGCAGAGCGCCACTATCACGGGTTATCACTGGTCAAGGAAGCGTGTAAATCGCAGCTCTACCAGGAGGTTCTCAAGAAAGGGAAGGTTTCCCATTTGGCTCAGGAGGCCTTAAAAGAAGTTCAGGAACTTCAAGTGGAGTTAAACGAGACCAGAAGCGAAACTGAGAGCTTGCAGGTGAAATTGAAAGCCATTGAGGAGTGTCTCCAGAACAAGCGTTCACAAGTCGCTAAGCTACGAGAAAACAACGCCCAATCAGAACAGGACATAGAGAAAAACCGGTTAAGCTTGAACAACCTCAGAAATACACAACTGGTTCTACGTGGAAAATTTGAGGATGTCCGTTGCAAGCGATTGGAAAAGAAATGCCATAATAGAAAGCTTAAAGACCATAACAAAAGGCTGTTCGAAGAACACCAAAGGACTGCTCAAGAAACCATGAGGCTTCGGAATGAGCTTGAATCAACTGAGAACGAGCTGAAAAAAGCTGTGAAATTCAACCAAACTCTCCGACGGGAAGTCGAGGAGAGTAAGGTAAGTTTGAATTTGTACTTTGATGTTTTCTGTTCTTCATCATATGTTCTATGTATATAGAATATATATTCCATGTTTTCCTCTTTGTTCAATATCTACTCGATTAACTAAGCGCTGTAGGTTTTGGTGCAGCGCTTATTCGGGGGGCGGCCCTTATTTGAAACATGACAATGCAAATGAGGTGACAAGTTTTCTTATGCAAATTTTACATTACAATCAATGAAATAGCAAATACAATATCAACAACTGGGGATTCAAAACCAAAATAATCTATTTATTCAAAAGTGACTAAATAACTAAAATGGACTAGAACTCGCATTAAATGCGAGTTCTAGTCTCTTATTCGGGAGAAGCGCACTTATTTGATTTTTGATCTCACTAGTACAGCGTTTTTTTAAAAAATTGTTCTTGGGTGGCACTTATTCGGGAGTGGTGTTTAATCGGGTTAAGGCGGCACCTCGTCGAGTTATTCAGTCATTCCTATACTGTTAATTCGTAGTTACATTACTAAGTAACTTATATACACACCACAGATTTTTTTTTTAAACTGCTAGTTTACCAAGGGAGTGTGAAATCTGAGAAGCGCCGGATATCTGCTCAGTCCTGAATGCAACTGCCCTTCCTCTTTCTGACAATGCAACATGCAAATCAACCAAGAATAGTTTTTGCTTAATTTAGGGGTTACAATTTTGTTGTTAATGTTGTCTCTCGTCCAAAAAAAGAAGAAAAATGAGCCCTTGTATTAGTTTATAGGATTAATTAGTGGTATGTTATAGTTTTCAACAGTTTTTAAACTATATCAAAATATTCATGATATTGTTATTTCAAAGCACTTCTGTTGCCGGTTTATAGTTTCTTTTGTTTTTTATACTCCTATTCCTTTTTCTACTTTTATACCTGCATCTACTTTTATTTCTACTTTTAACTCTATCTTTATTTCTATTTCTATTACTAATCGTACTTCTATTTCTACGTCTCTATCTATTTCTTTTTCTCATTTGTATTTGTTTTTCTCTCCATATTCATTTCTGTTTCAACCTTTTTCTCTACTTCTGACCATTTGTACATTTCAATTTCAGTTTGTCTTTTATTTCTTTTTGTTTCCATCTCTATTTCTATTTCTATTTCTTTTTCTGTTTCTATTTTTGTTTTTCGGCTCTGCTTGTTTCTGTTCCTTTTGCTTATATCTTTTTACTGTTTTAAGCCGATCAAGTATTTTATTCGTTGTGTCAAAACTATAAGTCAGTACTTATTTTCTTTAATTTGAATAGTTTTTTTATTCGTTCTTTCCATTCAGGGAATGCTCAGACGATTTAAGCGATGGTTTGGCCGACGGTTTGCGCCAATCACAAGGAGACGGGGCTAGCGTGTAATTCATAATTTAGTTACCATGAATTCTAATAGACAATTAAAAGAAAAGGAGAAACTACAATGGTAAACTTGTAAAAACAGATTATTCATAAATTTGGAATTAATCAGACACTCGAATAACTCAAGGACCACGCAGTGGCCTTTTAGCTGCCTATAGAATAAGCTGAGACTCCAGCTTTACACAAGTTGCGCGTCTGCACACGGGAGGTAGAAACTATTGAATTCAGTAAGACTGCGATTATCGAATCAAAATTTGTATATATCGATATATTATGGTTGTGAATTTTGTAACAAAGTATTTATTTTGGATTAAAGTTACCATGCAGTTACCGTATCAACTCGGGTTTGTGTTTTGATGCTTGTGTCAAACATCAGGGTCTTTTTGGGTCGTGAACTGATCGTAAATAAAGTGTTAATTTCGGCCTCAACAGATTCACGGGGTTTCGATCGGAACAAATTTCATCAATCCTTTTATTATAAACAGGAAAAATAACTGTGTATTTTATAGGGTCTTGTCAACTGGTCCGAATAGTTAGAAAAAAACATATATTTTTTCAGAACAAGAAAAAAAAGGTCACGTAGAAAGTTAAACAAGCACTTTGTTTTTATCGTATTGATCCTTGGCCTTTTTTAAAAAAGCCTTCAACGTTATATAACCCCTGACTCCGGATATGGCGGAGACTATGCCTTGTCAGAAGCTATATCACGCTAATAGCTTCAACACATTGACAATATAACGTACTTAACCGTTATTGTATCATGCACTTTTAGGCAAATGACACTTTGATGATGTAGTGAGTATTCGAACCAATTTTCCGAATATCTTTTTTTCGTGTCAAGACCAAAAAAACAATCCCCCTTCGCAGATTGACCAAAATAGCGATAAATCAGTCTATAGATATTTGTGTTTAAAGACTAGAAAAAAGGTATTTCGAAAACAACAAAAAAACCCAAAAGTATCGAATGTTTCAAGTTTTCATTTAATACTCTTAAATCGAATTATTAGAAGAAAGAACTTCCTATCCAACAAGGCTTGTTGTTGAGTCGGAAATCATCCATAAACATATCGCCTGCATCACCATAACCACGAACTCCCTCAAAGATGATCCGAAAGTTCAAGTTATAATATGTTTTTAGTAAAGAAAACACAATTTCTTCTTGTCTGTTTGTCTAACGTTGTTACAAGGTCCGTCATTACTGTCTTGATTGGCCGCTTTTGAAAAAGGCCATTTTTAGTTTAGTTTCTCATTTTTATTACAGTTCTATGTAGATTTATTGATAGAGAACATTTTAAAATGGTTGCCTGTGAGTCAGCGGCGTAGTGGCCCAGCGGTTAGAGTCTGGTTCGAGGCCGGTCCGGTCACACCCGCACTGCATTTAAAAAAAGAATAAATAAATAAATAAATAAATAAATAAATAAACTAGCGGTTTTCTATTGAAAGTAAAGTGCTGTGACAAATGTAAAGCCGATAGAAGAAAATGGACAAAAAGAAAACAAGAATTCGTTTAATAGAAGTAATGAAACAATATTACAATGTCAAACAAATCATAACTTTAAAACGATATAGTTGCATTGAAAAAAAACCGTGAAATAATTACAGTAATGAAGTAAAAAGTAGCGATAAACTGTATATTTTATTTATTTTTATTAGTGGGTTTTTCTTTTGAAAACCACTTTTATGATTTGCATATATAGTAACTGATTTAAATTCTGAATTTTTATTAACTGGAACATTTCAACATTGCATTGCCGAAATACATTCGTTGTATCCCTATATGGACTCTCCCTCCTCCCTTTAGGTCTCCCTCATTCGAATTTAGCTCCCCACTTCGATCCCTCCATCCTCCCTCAGAAATTCCAACCTTCGAACTTCAAAAGGTAAAATTAAAAAGTATCTTCTGAGTTTTGAAGTTCGAAGGTTGGAATTTATTGTGCCGACTGCTAAATTTAAAAACGTTCACAATGCCTTGCATCATATTTTCATTGTAGCCTATTTAATATACATACAAAGCTATACAATTGTTTGGATAACCCTCCTCAACTCATATCACGTAGTATATATTTTTCTAAAAATGCGCGAGGCTTTATATCTACAACGTAAAAAATCAGAAAACTGCTCATGTTAATTTACTTGTTACATTGTCCTTCATGAGTCAGGAACAAACAAACAGCATATTGTTGTTATATACTTTCCATTTAAGTTTAAATCTTCTTCAAAAATGAGGGAGATTTCTGTAAAATGCGGGAGAGCGGGAGATCAAGCGAAAATGCCCAAGTCTCCCGCAAAATGTGGGAGAGTCGGCATCGCTGCCCGGGAGGGAGGGGGGGGGGGGGGCTTCCATATATTTATTATAC
>JAOBRD020119662.1:12276-26592 GCA_027575215.2 Hydrozoanthus sils | reverse complement strand
GGGGGCAGGGCCAGTAACATTACGAGCTCTATAGGTACGAGTCCTGGGGCGATGCATAGAGTCAGCAATGGTTTCCAGGAAGGCAGACCTAGAAATGACATTTTTTCGAATGCAAAGTTCACGGGTTTTATAGCCGGCCTGTAGTGCTCCAGCTTTCCGTAGACTTGACAAGAGTAAACGCATTTCATCGAGCATTCAACAGACCACGGAGCATACTAGGATTGGCGAGGTTAAGCTTGTGCATAGTGCAACCCAATGAGACCGAAGGCGAGGTCCGGGGGCATGCTCCCACGGAAATTTTAAGATCGCCGGAAGTGCGTTCATCATTTCTTTATTAAGTCCAAATAAAACCTTGTCAAGTTTTTCATTGTCAATTTCTGTTAGTTAATTTTCTTCGGCAAAACATCGGTGGGGCTAAAGCCCACCCAGCCCTATAGCTCCGCGGTCCCTGAACAAACAGAACACTTTTGACATTCAGCTGCTTAGGTCTCATTTCGACTAAAGTTGAAGCGAATTCGGAACAGAGAAAGATTGAGACAAATCATTTAAAGGATATTTAACGCAGTTTTGTTTTCAACACTCATTCACCATAACCCCCATTTAAATTTCATTTTCATCTTTCATTTTAGCACTAAAAGACATTTTCCTTTTTATCACTTCACGTTTGTATCTTGTCCGGCTGTGTTAAAAAAATGAATGGAACAGTAGGCTGCTCTGTTGATGTATGAAATCGGAAAAGCGAACAAAAAAAATCTAATATACTCTTATCGGTCAATCAGCACTTTCTGGTAGCGCTCTTTCAATAAATACATGAATCGTGCAGCGTCAAACACGAAGAAACGTACGTGCTGTTAAACCGCCCTTCGTCAATGCAGTATAATGCTGGCATACTGCCGTAAATTGCATGGAATTCTATGAATGTATTTACGTGGAAAACTTGTACAAAAAAAACTTTCTTCTGGTTCTTGAAAACTGACTTTTAGAAATAATTAAGTTATCAAAAATGATTTAACTGAAAGCACTCGTTTATAAAGTTGTCGAAACTCATTAAAAAAACCCTTATTCTTCTTTCAACTTTGTCGCTTTCCGCAAAAACCGCGCCATTGCTTAAACTTTGCACGAGATTAAAGAAACAGTTCAAAAATCTCATTCGACAGAAATATCATTTTGATTTATTCTGTTTGGGTCGCTGGTCAACTAAGAATCATCATTTTCCTATTTTACAATACAGTCAAACCTCTCGGTACGGACATCTCTTTTTAAATACGGACACCTCTTTATTACGGACACTTTGTTAGGCCCCGGCAAAATGCTAACTTATTTTCTTTACAAAATACCTCTGTAATACAGACACTCTCTAATACGGACAACGGACACTTTATCACGTCCCCAGAAAAAAAATCTCTTTAATAAGGACACTCATGTGAGACACAGCAAGCATTTCCTGTTAAGCGATTCAATTGATGAGGATGTCTCTGACTTTATAACTTACAGTTTGCTCCAAGAATCATGTGGCCTCGAGACAATATCCGTGAAAGATTTTATCGCGTGCGAGAGTTCTCTTCCCCCTTACCGTGAACTTGAAGAAAATTGGGAAGATTAATTTTTGGCAAGTCGGCAAATGATGACAACGAAGAAAGTGATGACAACGACGTCGAAGAATTGTCTCTTTCAGACGAAACTAAACCAGAGCCAAACATTTAATCTTTTGAACAGGTATCGAACCAGTTGGAAGAAGTTTCAGTAGTTTGGACGGAGAGCGGGTGCCTCACAATTGGCTGACGAACTTTCAAAAATTATTTCTAGCATGCAGTCTTTGTCTGTGGAAATAAGGCGCGCCAAATTAGTACATATATTCAAAAAGGATTCTTTTTAAATCCCAGGAATGATGGCAGTCTTTCACTGCATGTGTTTATTGCTCAAAGTAGTTTTGTTAAAAGAGGAATACTAAAAGAACTTTAAGATTAAATAACTTTTAATAAATATTTTTGCGAATAAGGGCTTATTTTGCTAACACTGTTGATTTAACGCCACTGGACCCACAAAAAGTATGTGTTATATATAGCAACGCCCACTAAAACACGCTGGTGTCATATTTCGGGGTTCCTCTATAATACAGACACCTCTCTAATACGGACATTTTGCCTTGTTCCTTGGGTGTCCGTATTAGAGAGGTTTGATTTTAGATTGATTCATTACGAGATGGCCAGCCGACCCTTTCAGTTTTCATTGTAGCGTTCTTCTTTTTATAAAAGGGCCTTTTTACCTAAGAAAGGCTGTCGCAAAGGCGAATCGTTTCTAACGAGCCGTATCTGGCACTGCATCATCAGTCAACCAATTGCACAAGGATTCAATTTATTGCTTATTTGTTCTATTGTGCTCTCCGGTTAACCCATCCCCAAGCATGACGAATTTTATTATCTCGAAATAGAACTTTATAAAATAGGATATGCGTCTCCCCAGCTAACCTCTTTCACCTTGGCCGGGGCGTATGTGTAGATGTTAGCGCGTGATCTAGTTACTGTGGGAAGTAAAAAGGCGGAACCTGCTGCTTATTACCGTTGGCAACAATTCAAACACGTACAGCCAGCACTGCTTTGCCCTTCAATACATACAAGTATCTTTTTCAGACTTCCAAGATCACGAACTTAGCGATTTGCAGTATTCCATAAGCTTATTATGCACCAAGAGTAAAATCGAGTAAGTCGCTAACTGATGACGCGTGGTTACTTGTTCTACTGTGCAAGTGGAAAGCGCAACGTTTCCGATTACCAACCGAACCTCGCGAACTGTGTCTGCAGTTTTCCGGACACTCTCTAATCTTTAAAAATTCGCATCGACTTACCTTCTACGCCAAGAACAAGGAAACAAGCCATAGCCAGAATACCAGGAACTGTACAAGCCCTGTAACGCGCCTGCTTTCCCCTCGCCATCCTTTGTTATACTTTACCGCTGCACGTTTCAAGAATGATTGGACAGGCGCGATGCTAATGCAGTAGTGAAATATATAGATATCAGCCACTCGTTCCCAACCCCACGACCAAGGGTCACGCGGACTATTCGTAGGAACAAAATTGTTTCATGTAACATACGAGTGTTAACATATTACTTCAGAATTACAAGTTTTTGTCGATTTCTGTTTCAAATAGAGGGAAATTATAACGAAATACAAAATAACATAATGGTAAAAAAGAAATACTAACATTAAATACGCGAAGCTCAGACGACACACAGTGTTATATGCTCTAACAAGTAACTTCGCCGCCTGGAATTTAGACGAAAATTTCTTAGAAAACAAAGAACGAAACGAAGCAAACTTCACTTGCGTTTCTTTCTACCACTACTGTATGGAAGAAACGATTACGAATGTTTAAATTTTAGCAATTATGAATTTCTTTATTTTAATCGCTCTGGGAGAAGTCGAAACGCCACGTGTTCCAAAATTTGAATTTTATGAGAGGAACTATCGCTTTTATAGCGCAGGTCCTTGTTTAAGACCACCAAGGTGGTTCAAACAGATGAAAAGCTTCTACGTGGCTTTTGTTGGAGGTTTGTATTGGCCACCCTTTTTTTCCCTTCAACAATAGAGAAATTTTTAAATTATAAGGATCAACTATCAGATAACTTTGAATCTTCAAAACATATTTTTGAGACGACAACATTTAAGCATATTCTACATTTTATTTTTTTGAATTTGTCTCTCAGTAGAAGAAACCTAGCAGTTTTCCTCCAGTATGTTTCCTTCTTGCTTCCTCATGATCCATGATACCACTGGATGTTGTTAGCACTAGATATCTGTGAAAAAAACCCCACAAACACCTATTAAATCTTCGGCATTACAATAAAACGTATAATCTTTTACCAGTAAAGAGATACACTGTATAGAACCTTTTCATACAAAACGATTTGAAACATATCAAAAAACTGTGGCATCGCCAAATTCAGGGCATCCGTATTAACAACATTTCCCAAAAACTAATGCAGATATGAAGTTTTGAAACTTGATCTTCTGCACTTAATATTGCAGATGCAGAGAGAAATGTATGAAAAAACATGGAAATGAGACTGGATGGGCATCCAACTTTTCATGGAAAATTATCCAGTTTCAAACCTTCATATCTCAGTCAAATTGCGGCCAATCTTTGTGAGACTTTGTAGCTTTACTGTTATTAATGTACTGAGATTGACTCTGGACTCGTTTTCCCGATAAACTGAATATACTTCTATGCCATGCTAGCGTGATTAACATCTCTGGAAAACAAAGTTGAAAGTATCTCTGTAAGGTTTTAGAGAAGGGGTGGAAATTTTTTTTTTTCTTTTATATTATTTTTCCCCCTAACCTTAATGATTGTTTTCTTTTCAAATCACTTTTGTTGAAATTAGATCTTTAATAGACCCTATACATAAAGAGCAGTGAATTTAATATGCTTTTGCCTGCATTCAAATTAGCCCTAATAGCTTTATTTTGGGTAACATATTCTTTTGAAAGTTTCGCTTAAGAATGAGGCTAGCAGGAAATGCATTGTTGGCTAGTCGGGTTTTTGGCTTTCACTAGCCAAAATGGCTATGGAAATTTCCAGGCATTTTTATAGTGGAATAAAACCTGGCTAGTAGAAAGTTGGTTTTGGCCAGTTGTCAAAGGCCACGGGGATAATGAGCAAAAAAGTTAGTCTCAAGCCTTGACATAACAATACTATGTGTTAAGATCTCTCCAGCTATAACACAATGTACTCATCCTCAAGCCCCTTAAGATGGACACCTCTATAAAACTGACACCAAATCTTGGTCCCTGCCATTTTCTCATGCAACTGTATTTTAGTGTCTATAAGACTCTAAAATACAGTAACATGAGAAAATGGCAGTGACCAAGATTTGGTGTCAGTTTTATAGAAGTGTCCAACTTAAGGGGCTTGAGGATGAGTACATGGTATTATAGCTGGAAAGATCTTAACACACCTCTCTAGGACAGGCAGTTAATGATTTCAAGTCCTGTCTAGCGAGGTTTGACTGTACACGTTTAAACAATCACTCAACAAATGTTGTGCCAAGTTTTTTTTTCTAATAATTGAAATCTTTGTCTCAGTGGCCTTGTAGCTCATGGCCTCAAGATAAAAGACTAAAAACCAATTATCCTAGAGCCAAAAACTTGAAAGCTTTTTATACTTACCCAAACTGTCTTGAGGGTAACAAATTACTGGCCCATTGCTCCATATCTTTGACTGCCAAATCATACCTTGGACTGATGACTCCACACTGATGATGAACATAACAGCAGTTTCAGACCAAGCAAGTTTATTTTTAACTTGTGAAAGCTTGCAGCACAATATTTCAACCAACTACAACAAATATTGCTTATTCCCTCTCAAATTAAGCCATCAGAAGTTACTCCAACAGGTTTTGCCAGATGTATAATACAAAAACATTACTCATTTTTTAGCAGATTCAGTATTTTTTAAATGCTTTAATAACCCAATGAGTACCAGAGCTTTTTATATAATCATTTTTTCCATTTACTTTTGAAAAAATTGATTGTATTCAAGATGAAGCTATATAGCAGCACATCAGAATTCGAATTTAAGCGCAAAAAGGAAAAACTATTTATTCCAACATTTCAAATTCTTTAACATACAAACCTTGTGTAAAATATTGCACTGGCAAAAATGATTTGAATAAAACTTAAGCAAACATGTTTAGATGCCACAGTGCTTCTAAATTTTGGCAACAGGGAACGAGTGTACAGCCACAGTAAAGGCAATATCCACTAGCAAGGTTGCCACATACTTTGTCACATCACTCATGGGGAAATTATCAAATCTAGAGGCTCAAAGCTTCGGCCACATCGATGGGTACAAATCTTACACATGCTATTATTGTGACTGAGTCATCATTATGTATGTTGCTCTTGACAGAGAGTTTAAACTAAGGTATCTGAGGAAGTCTTTGGTGGGTACATGTATCCATGCACACCATACTGGTGGCAGCAGGACAAACAATAAAAAATAGTCTCCAAGGGTTTCTGTGTTAAAAGCTTCCTTTCCTTTTAACTAAGCGACTCTCCTATAGTTTTAGGCTGCATATTATACATGGGTGAAAATTACTCTTGTACATGGTTTGCCATGTTAGCTTGCAAGCACAAAACTTACTTTGTTAAGTCTCCCATTGAGATGGACAACAATTTTACCTGCCCTGTGATCATCTACAATTTCAAACTCACCAATGTAGCCTGATGAGACAAAAGAAAGACTCCATTAATTAAGTTTTGACTTTGCTGTTTGGTAAAGACAAAAAGGGAAGTCCCATCATAAGCTAATTAAAAGAGTATTCAAGTACTACATAGTTATACCAATACTAATGCTGTGAGTAATGATACCAAGCAGGCGTTTAATAATTGTTCCAAACTTTGATGAAATGAGATAAATTACCTCTGTAACAGGTTGAGCTGTATATTCGATAACAAACATGCAAACCCTGCATTATTAGTGTTGTCAGTATTAAAACAAAATCTTGTGTTGGAATATTGCACTGGCACATATGGTTTGAATAAAAGAAAATTTAAGCAAACATTTAACATGCCACAGTGCTTCTAAATTTTGGCAACAGGGAACGAGTGTACAGCCACAGTAAAGGCAATATCCACTAGCAAGGTTGCCAATACTTTCTTACATCACCGAAGGGAAAAATGAAAACTAGAGCTTCAAAGTTTGGGTTTCTTGTCACGGAGCTCAAACACAAAGCTAAATACCTTGACAACTTTTAATTTTCAAGTGCTCGACTTACCATGCTTCATCATTACAGTCAGGAACTTGACAACGACTTTGGAGCATGGTCGGATAAGTACTTGACGTTTTCCTCGCTTTTCAGCGTTGCAGATGGACACAAGAGCGTCACCTAACACGTTTATTCTCACCATGATTGCTGTCATGTGGGAAAGAAGGCATAGTTAGCAAAGCGGTTGATTTGAGGAGCCCTCATGGCTGTATTTTTGATTTCCTACGCCAAATAACTTAACACATATGTTAACAATCAAATAAACTATCTTTCTGTTTTATTATTTAATTCATAAACCATTTTATTTTGACGATGGAAAAGGATTTTTTTACATCACTTTCATACCTGGTGGAAAAACTAGCGGAAAGAGAGAGAACTATTGTTTGCCAGACCATAATATTACCGGCGCTACCAGTCTCCCACTCACAACAACCTTCCCATAGTTCAACGCGTATCAAGCAAAGATGGCGGCTTGTGCTCGGTAAAATATAACATCATCGACTGATGCCTTAAGTGGTACAAAAGTAAAGCAAAAACACTGTATTCGTACAATAAGAGCCCCATGTTGGACTTACTCTTTAGGTAAATGGTAGTTTTTTTGTGAATGGGTTGAGTGTAAGGAATTCAGATCTTTGGTTGCTGGGTTTGTTTCGCTAAGCGGGAAAATTTCAAACAGGCCGTCACAACATAAATATTCATGAGTGTTGCCTTGACAAAGCGGCGTGAAAAAACAACTCGAACACACCTCGACCTGAGCACTAATGTTTGTGTTGAACCTGTTATCAGGCATGTCAAGTGCAGTTTGATTTCTCGCTTGCGTGTTGCTAACCTACCCATAAAGAAAACGAAGCATGGGACTCAAGACGATCTCGAGTTAGTTTTTATTGAACTTGAGAGTCTTCAAATTCGCGTGATTTATCGAGTTCTACTATCAATGAATACTGTTAACGTTGACTGGTGCATGTGTCGGTTGGTAAAACGGACCCAGATGGCAAATTTACACTGTATTTTTAGAATGCCTGTTGCTGTCTAAGCCATAACAGATTTGAAATTTGATACTGACTGTCGCTACAGATTTGCAGAGAAAGTTACTTTCAGTAACGAAAAAAATTTGGTGAATGAACTCGATTCACAAGAACGTGCACTGTGACTCACTGGCCCTGTAAATCCTCCAAATGTTCACCAGGGACAAAAAAAGAGTTGAACCCACAGGAAGACCCAAAAGTGGCAAAAAGGGAAAGAAAGCAGCATGGGAAAGTTTATTTCCCAATAAAGGGAAACAAAATAGTCTAGATGAAAAATCTAGACAGAATGGACATGTTGCTCATTTTCGACCACGAAGGCAGTCTGATCCTGAACGCACTCATGAGTATAATTACTTTAACACATCACCTAACTCATCTCTAAGTCTCTCGGGTAGCTTTCAAAAAGGGTTTGGAAGTGCCTCGAAAAGCAACCGCAAAAGTGATCATAACTCAAGCTTTGATGTGAAATGGAGAAAAACGAACTATGAGGAAGATGTAGAACTTGATTCTAGTTTTGAAGGGCAGTTGTCAAGAAGTGGCCGAAGCCTCAATACTAGCTTTGGGAGTTCTTGGTCAAGAAAAAGTGGGAGTAGAAATAGTCTTAACTCCAGTGCTAATTTTGACAAAGATTTTATGTTGAGTTCATCACATCCACCAGTTAAAGCAGATCTAGTAGAAAAGATACAGGAAGGAAAATATATAAACTTTCAAGAGTTGTTAGTTGAAAATCTGATGGAAAGCATGAAAAGGAACAAAACTTTGGATGAGACAGAAAGAATTGAAGATATCACCAAATGGATTGAATGCATGGGGCTGTATATTGCAATTTGTAATTCAGTAAATATTTACCATATACAAAGTTTGGTTGCATATCAGAGTGCAGTACTTCATCTGTATAGAGAGAGTCGAGATCCTAGAGCATGGCAAAGATATGATGTTGCATTTCGTCGTAAGGCATCACTTGCTGGTATGGCTGACTGGAGTAATGTTGATGAGAGTTTGTTGGTACTTGCAAGTTCAGCAGAAGCCAGGAAGTCAGTTTTATGTGAACCTTGTCTTTCATTGATGCATGACAGCTATTCATGTCCTTTTAGAGTCAAACCAGTTGAGGAGCCAACAAAGAATCGAGCCATATGGTAATATTGCTACACTTTTTGCTACCATAGAAGTTTTTATTAGTTTCTCAGCAGTTTCTTTATTTCAGGTTTCCATTCAATAACAAAGGGAAAAGATCAGTGTAGAAAAGGCTGGATGAAAGTGGTAGTCAGTAAAGGGTATCAGTATTCTAACAAACTTAAAGTACTACTAAAGCCATTTTTTCATTGGTATTTTGATAGCTCTAAGGCTTTTCTAACTCTTCTATTTGACTGTAAATGGGTAAAAGTGCTTACCTAACTATTTTAGGTCCATGAAAGAAGTTTTCAAAAGAGTGCAAGCAGCGCAAATAACATTTAACTGTAATTTATGTCACATGGTTTGAAAGGACTCAAGATGCTCTATACTAGCGTTTACAGCGAACTAGTGAGTTTTTTGCTCAAACACTGGGCCATCAGCCACACAAACTTTGCCATGATCGTATAACTTTGACCAAGAAAATTTTGATTGATCTCCTGCCTTTCAAATCCTGTGTTTCACACATATCTAATGAGCTTAAATTTTTTTTGTAGCTTTGACACTTAGACAGGCATTTTTTGCAAATTCTTAGTGCAGTTTATTTAAAATATCGGTAACAAGTGGCTAAGTGGAAATTCTACAGGTCAAACTTTAATTTTAGATATTTTAAAATAGTTTGATGATCTCACTTCAGTAGCACTATAAAGAGAATCATTTCCCCCCATGCGTGATTTACACCCTAAACTATAGTGAAGAATAAGGATAGATGAAAAGTCCTTGTAGTTCCAAGTGTAAGGTGCTTTCTCTCTGAGAAAAGCAGAGCAGGAGTGTAGAATAAGGATATATTTAAAGAAAAAACACTTTGTGTCACCTTGTTTGCCTTCATTATAAGCCTTGTTGCAATGAACAGGTTTTAAAATAACATTCAGAAAACATGCCTTATTTTGTAGGCAGTTCAGTGTAAACCATAACTTTGGCTGGCTGTTTTTTGGTATGAACAGATACATAAATTAATGCTTCTCATCTCTCAATTTCAGTCATTTTGAGGCAATGAAATCAGGTTTATCTCTAGTCTCCCTAACGGTCACTACCTGTGTTGTCAGCAACACTTTCCCCCCAGAAGTGTTGCTGATGACATAGGTAGTGGCTAAAGTGGAATAAGAATAATTTACAGAAAATTTTTTCGATCTTCTTTTTGCTATTAAGAAGGAAACTCTTTTCATTTACAAAGCATAATTTGGCAAAATGAGCCATGAATACAATGGAAAGGTGTTTTTGTAAGCTGTTATCAATTTTGTCATCTTTATTTTGGGCCCTATCATGTAGTTTTCTTTCATTGCAACTGTTATCATACCTGATCTTTGAAAACGGATTCACTCTTATTTACTCATAGTTAAACATGTTTTTAACAGGCCTCCTTCCCGTAGTCCCCAGAGGGAATATCAGAGATCAAGATCTGCAAGCCCCAGCTTTGCTGACAAGAGACTAAACGAAGGCCTTGAACTTGAGTTTGCATTTGGGTTAGTGAAACATATTGCCTGGTTTGTATGGCCCAGTTTACTATTCACTGTTGAGATGAGAAAGGGAAACATGTATTCCTAATTGCTTCAGACAACCACGAAAACTACATATCTTTAATATATTTTAATACCAGGGACTGACTAATGATAGGTTAATGTCCTGTCCAGGAAACTCACAGGCTGTCATTTACTTAAACTCATTAGAAGGAAAGGGCAAAAGTGAATTAATTTAGCTCAGGAAATGGTCTCACTAACCAGGGTTCAAAATTAATTTTTTTTAAAGTAGCTTGCTGGCCATCAAAGGCAAAAATTTTGTAGCCTGAATGCACGTTTTAGTGGCCATTTAAATATTTTCAACATTTAATCCATACTACGACTGTGTCTGTTGCTGTGTGTCCAAAAATAATTGCATTTGTTTCCAAATGTTTGTCTGAGCAAAACAGATATAAGCTTCATTCAATAATCACAGTGTTTATCATTTTGTTAGAAACTTGTTAACTTTTAGTTATTCAGTCGCAAAGGTCTACACAATCTTGTAGTGGCCAGCTGGTTACCAGTGCTAAAAATCTGGTAGCAGCATTCAATTCTTGGTTGCATTAGCCACCTATAGGTGGCAATTTCAAGCCTTGCTATCTGTATCATTTGTAGGAATAAAGCTCATTGTAGTTTTGGATTCAACCTTAAAGAGCATATGACATGAGTACAGTTTTTCAATCTTCAAAAAGTACACTATGAAAAACAATGTTTTGCCAAGTTTGAGAAATGTACGATTTAAGTGCGCCAAGATATGGCGTGTAGAATTTTGAATTTTTCCAGCTAAAAGTGTTCCCTCCAAAAGCCAACATTTTTACGCAACTGGTCACGAGCGTCTTGTGACAGTCCATCTGATATGGTGCCACAAAGTAAAGAGATAATTCGATTTTAAAACATCCGTAACTGCTATAGTATTTGATAGAAACTCTATTAGTTGCAGATGTTTTAAAGTTAATTTTGGATCGACTGAGGTGAGACACACATGACCTGTCGCATCACATTGTTGGCTTTTGGAGAGGACACTTTTAGCGGGAAAAATTCAAAATTCTATGCCCTGTATCTTGATGTACTTTCATTGTATGTTTCTCAAACTTGGCAAAGCAATGTTTTTTATAGTATACTTTTTGAAAATTGACAAACTGATTTCATGTCATATGCTCCTTAAGCGTTAAATCTTTTTGTTAGATCTTTGTTGCAGTTTGAAATTACTGACAAGTTTGGGTTTTTTTTAGGTACCACGGCTACAATGCTTGTAACAACCTGTTCTACACACAGTCAAATGAGATTGTATTTCACATCGCTGCTCTTGGTGTTGTATATAATCCTCATTCACACCATCAGAGGTTTTACAAGAGTCACAATGATGACATACTTTGTCTCACCATTCATGACACCAAAGACTTGGTCGCAACTGGGCAGGTAATAATTTGTATTAAAACATAGATTATACAATGATGAACAATCACCACATTTATAATCTTAGATATTTGGGAAGTTCAACAAGAATCTCTTTTGCTCCTAAATGCTCAGACAGAGAAGTTTTGTAGTCAATACCAATAACTATATTATGTATGTTTCCTATTATTGTTTTACATTATATGGCTGAGTAGTTTTCCATGCCACAGTTTCACAATTTGGTCACCGTTGTTTTAGTTCATAGTTTTAGTTGTTTCTATTAAAGGTTACAAAATGCAGTTCCTTGATTTTATGATCATCTATAATCTTTTCATTTATATTCCAACTTGATCTAGGTTGGTAAAAGACCAGAGACTCATGTGTGGAATGCAATAACCATGAAAACAGTATCCGTTCTAAGAGGTTTTCATCGTCGTGGCATTATTTGTGTTGACTTTTCAGGTTGGTTATTTTTATTCACACTTGTTTTAATCCCTATTTTCAGTCAGTAACAAATGTGCAAACTGCATTTCATTTGTGTTCATTCTGCTGAACTAGGTGATGGTAAGAAACTAGTTGATGTTGGACTTGATGATGATCACTCCATTTGCATTTGGGACTGGCAGAAACAAGAGAAGCTTGCAGCCACTCGTGGGCATAAAGATATGATTTTTGTTATTGAATGGAATCCATTTAACAACAACCATCTTGTCTCAGCTGGAGAGAAGCATATCAAATTTTGGACGCACAATGGTCAGTTTTTGTTACCTCGATCATTAGCACAAGCATTAATATCATCACCATAACACCTTGATCAGTAACACTATCATCAATGTCATCACCATGACACCTTGATCATTAACACTAACATCAATTTACCGTTACCATAACACCCTGATTATTAATACTAACATCATACCATCACCATGACACCTTAGTTATTAACACTAGCATCAATATCATCACCACAAAACCTTAATCATTAACACTAACATCAATACCATCACCATGACACTGGATCAATCAAAGTAGCATCAATATCATCACCATGACACCTTGATCATTAACACTAACATCAATTTACCATTACCATAACACCCTGATTATTAATACTAACATCAATACCATCACCATGACACCTTAGTTATTAACACTAGCATCAATATCATCACCACAAAACCTCAATCATTAACACTAACATCAATACCATCACCATGACACTGGATCATTCAAAGTAGCATCAATATCATCACCATGACACCTTAATCATTAACACTAAGCTAAGCATCAATAATATCACCATGACATTTTGAACATTAACACTACCATCATTGTCATCACCATGACACCTTGATCATTAATACTAGGCTAAGCATCAGTATTATCGCCATGAATCCTTGATCATTAACACTAACATCAATATTATTACCACGACACTAAGAGTCAAAATCTTTTTTTTGTATAGCTGCTCTAAAGTTTTCCCTTCAGGCCTGATTAAGTTGATGATATCAAGCAAATTACAGAATTCATGCAAATTTTTGCAAACATCTCATAAAGAGAAAATCGCTGTTGATTATACTCTAGAAAGAAGATCTAAAAGTTTGTTCTATGAAAAGAAAGATCTTAGTTGAAAGAATTTTCCGATGTGAAGTTTGCCCAGCTTGAGGCAGGGTTAGTCACTGTCATTGCTATAGATATTTACGAACTGTTTTAAAATTTGGTTGCATTCCAGGTGACAAAATAGACAAGCGACCAGTAACATTTGGGAAACATGGAACAGCGGCAACAATGATGTGCGTCTGTCACAGTCCCATCGATGATCTATGTTTTGTAGGGTCTGATACAGGGCAGATTTATGTGTGGCAGGCAACAACACTTAGAAGGACTGCTAAAGGCCATAAAGGTGCTGTGACTGCTATGTACTCACTGGTCCAGTACAAGGAGGAAGTAAGTGAATCTTTGTTGGAGGGTTTGGAAGGGACAACTTACTGTAGTTTATTACTGGTTCATTACAACTAGAGACCCTGTTATGTGGAAGGATGAAAAGAAGGTTCTTATAATGCTCCCTGATCCTGTGCAAGGATCAGTAAGTAAACATGTCTTGTAGAGGGTGAAAAAGTCCTTATAATTAATGCAGATTGCTCTCTAGTTCTGTCAAATACGAGTACCAGTTGCAAGTAAATAACCTTCTTGTATGGAGGGTTGAAAAATAGATTCTAATACTCAATTTGCTTACTGGTCCTGTAAACAGACCAAGTAAGTGATCCTCTTGTATGGAGGGTTGAAGAGTGGTTCCTAATACTGCTATTTTCTCGCTGGTCCAGTAAACGGATCAAGCAAGTGATCCTCTTGTATGGAGGATTGAAGAACAGGTCCTAATACTGCAATTTTCTCACTGGTCCAGTAAACGGATCAAGCAAGTGATCCTCTTGTATGGAGGGTTGAAGAGTGGGTCCTAATAC
>JAOBRD020119553.1:0-10136 GCA_027575215.2 Hydrozoanthus sils | reverse complement strand
GGAACAAACCTACCAATCAATCAATAATCCAGGAACAAACCTACCAACCAATCATTAATCCTGGAACAAACCTACCAATTAATCAATAATCCAGGAACAAACCTAGTAACCAATCAATAATCCAGGAACAAACCTACTAACCAATCAACAATCGAGGAACAAACCTACCAACCAATCAATAATCCAGGAACAAACCTACCAACCAATCAATAATCCAGGAACAAACCTACCAACCAATCAATAATCCAGGAACAAACCTACCAACCAATCAATAATCCAGGAACAAACCTACTAACCAATCAAGAATCTAGGAACAAACCTACCAACCAATCAATAATCCAGGAACAAACCTAGTAACCAATCAATAACCCAGGAACAAACCTACTAATCAATCAATAATCGAGGAACAAACCTACCAATCAATCAATAATCCAGGAACAAACCTACCAACCAGTCAATAATCCAGGAACAAACTTACCAAACAATCAATAATCCAGGAACAAACCTACCAACCAATTATTAATCCAGGAACAAACCTACCAATACCAACCAACACACCAGCTTACTAGATCAAAAAAAAATTACCTAAATGCACTACTTTTAGGTTTTTTGAATCCATGCTGCAGCACATTGTCAAACTGTGAGAGTAAACAAGTCACCCTGCAAGACAAGAAATCTTAATGATTATAAATGAAAACTTTAATCCATGCCTAATAGGGCCCCCATTTTGCTGTTGATTGTCTAAAATATAATTAATAACTATAACAATAATAAAAATGATAACTAACTAGATAGTTATAACAACAGGGTAACAAGATTTGGTTTTAGCATGTATCTTGCAAGTTTAGTGCACTTACATCCAATACTGCAAGAAGACATGTGTTATAGACCCTATGCATAAGTGACAGCAATTTAAATGTACTTGTGAAACTGAACTCAAACAGTTGTTGCATCCAGCATAAAACAAAATCCCAGCTCATTAAGGCTGGGAGTTGAATCTTTAGAAGAGATATTTTCAACAGAGCCAAACTCACATGCAAAGTAACCCTCTTTAGAGTTTTATATATATATGCTGTATAAAACTAATGAAATGCACACAAACTTTGGGAGTGCAAAAAAGTTCTACATTGAAGAACCTTTCAAAACGTAACAAATGTCCTGCAGTCTTTTTGACTGTACTTGAAATCAAAACTGGCAGTAACTGACAAAACAGAAAATACTAATAATATCACAGTTGCATACATTACCTACCTACTGTCACTATCTGTGGCAAGCTCTGTTTTCCCTCCGAACCGAACCTGACACTAAATCAAGAAACAAACAAAAGACTTCAGTTTGAGATATCAAAAACAAACCAGACCTTCAGTTATTTAGCTCTCTGCTACTGGCTTCTCATACTTGTGAAAATACGGAGTTGAGCAATAATCTTTATCATGTTTGTAGATCAAGCAAAAACTGCAGAACCCAACATGTTCTTGATTTCAGAAATAAAAAACAGTTAGCATGCTTGCACAGGCTGATGCAAACTGAGGTGCATTTGAGAGAAATCGAGAGCAAATGGTTTAAACACAGGACCTAAAGTCAAATGTTTGTGCCTGCTCAAGAAAATAGTTTAACCAAATTAAGTTTTAGTTTTTTAACACCTATAGGTCAGGAATACTAATATTCTGACTTTAATCCAGTCTGAACTGTGAACTGTCTCCGAAAATCCACTTTTTGAAATACAAATTTTACTAGGCCATGTGTCGTGGCTGGTAGTTAACCATAGTAATTGTACAATTTGGATATTTTAGTGGCACAACTGCCAAAAGGTGCCTAGTGGTGAGTGTATCTTTATGCACCCCATCTGCCAATATATGGGGCTTAGGTCAAAAACACATTTTAACTGTGACAAAATATGGATATTTGACAAACTTCCTGCAGTGGGTTGTTCAAAGATTCAGATATACCTTAAGGTAGTCACACTGGCTGTTTGATGATACTTTTTTTAAACTGCAGACCATTTTTGTATACATGCGACTGATAAGTATTTTAAAGATCTGAAATTCTTTTCACGATTTCTCATGCATGCATTTAGGAAAAATCGCTGAAAATAATGGTTTTTGCCGGAACCGAAAATAAATTTAGTCTTTAGTTTCTAAGGAATTGCTGGGCTTGTAATAAGATGCTCACAATTTTCAGAGCCCACGAATTTGAACCTGAGCTTGCCTTTGAGGTGTTTATATATAATTTAATGTTGAATTTCAAAGAAACAGGCATGTAAAATTTACTTTCTCCACATTTATTTTATTTCATATAATCTTGTTAATTATTCAATGTTTTGGGCTGAAACTTCATATGCTTGTTCTTGAACATGGGTCTGATAATCAATAGCTTGGGAACTTGTTTGCAGTTAATGGTTACAGAATAACAACTGTCAGAAGTCCTTCAAATTTAAATGGAAATTTTCAATGGCTTCTAAATATCATAAGATATTTCGCAAGTTACGAATTACTAATCACAAACTGCTTTTTCTGATTTCATAAAGAAACAGGCATGTGAAATTTACTTTCTCCACATTTATTTTATTAATGGACAGAGTTTTCATTTAATCTTGTTAATTATTCAATGTTTTGGGCTGAAACTTCATATGCTTGTTCTTGAACATGGGTCTGACAATCAATAGCTTGGGAACTTGTTTGCAGTTAATGGTTATGGAATAACAACTGTCAGAAGTCCTTCAAATTTAAATGGAAATTTTCAATGGCTTCTAAATATTGTAAGATATTTCGCAAGTTACGAATTACTAATCTCAAACTGCTTTTTCTGATTTCATAAAAAATGGGCCATGAATAAGCTCTTATTGGGAGAAAAACAAAAAAAATTGATTTTTTCCCCTTGCGGGAAACAGGCCTGTATCAAATTACAATTGGGTATCAGGTTTCATTACATACCTTAAACTACACTTGAATGACTATTTTATCTTTTGAATAAGTGTATGAGATAAATATATATAAAAAGGTGGAGAAGAGACAGTTTCAAAAATAATCAAAAATAGCCAGTGTGACCACCTTAACTCTGGTTTAGGCCAAAATTCAAACTGTAACTGCTTCTTTAAAGGGAGTCCCACATATCAATTTGTTCCACAAGAAATACAAAATTTTCACATTTCTCTGGAGTCAGCCCAGTCCATCCCATCAGATGGTTTATTGATAACTAGTTTTAATTGAAACAAACAATTAAGTGTAAAATTATGACCTTTATATTACAATATTCCAAATATCATCTCATTGATGTTTATTAATCAATGAAACATAATTTCACAACAAACGACTAGTTCAGACTGTCCACAGACTCTCAAACTGCCAGCACACAATGGTTATTTGCAGGTATTTAAATTACATTGGTGAATACTTAATTTCCAATTGGTTGCAAGAAACATGTTTAATATAACAAGAAGTTGCATCAAGTCTGCTTAAATTGTATAAATTCTTTATCATGCCAATTTAAGCTTATACTATAAATATTATATAGATAAAATTTAGATTTTCCACATAAAAAAATTGTCAACTCCAAGATTACAGCTCAATCAATCTTTACAAGGTTGGAAACACAAATGTAGGCTAAAAGTTTAACCCTAGGTTAGACTGTTAATCAGCCTTTGAACAACTGGGTGCAGGGGTAAAAAGCAACCTATAAATTGGAATCAATTGGCTATACCTACCTCAAACCTTACTGATACTATCTGCCTTATTTTGACAAGCAATGGTGCTATCAACTACTGTATTTATAAATACATACTCCTTTCCAACTTTTTTCTTTAAACCATATTTATTAATTCTTCAACTCAAATGTATGAAAATCATACAAACAAATAGCTCTAAAACTTACCTTTTAACCAACAACTGTGCAACTCCTTTTTTTGTTTAGAAATTTATTTTTTTTAATACTAAAGTGCCTATCTCACCATTCTATTGATGGTTTGTAAAGAATATTTATATATTGAATAACCTTTTGTTGGGGGAATTTCGTGTGTTCCCCTTTTCTATAATTTTTTATTGATTTTCAAAAGTTCCATAGAGTTGTGACTGGACATCAGTTATCATTCACCAAGAAGGCTGGTACTGAATTTGAGGCTTACGTCAGAATAGTCAGAGAGTAATCATGTGAGCAAATCTTGCAAGCTATACAAACTCTTGGTAGGTCACTAGGAGAGCACTCTGTTTCACTAAAGTTTAGGATATTTTTTCATAAAATGGCATACTACGATTTAGAGTTCAAAGTGCCTCACTACTCTGACGTCAACAAACCAAGTGACGAAACCCAACTTAGACTCTTTATTGCACGCGGTATTTTCAAAACAGGATCGGAAACCAAATAGCACATTTTAAGCATTTTTGAAGGCTTTTCCTTCCAAGGCCTTTTATTTTTTCCTTGTTTTTTCTTCAAACAATTGTTGATAAGTATCTGAAAAATAATTCCAAATCGTCAATAAACTGGTGAGATAGGCACTTTTAACTATTAGGGGATTTATGTAATACCGGCCTTGTCCGACCCCTTCTTAGTATCCTGTGTAGTATATGACTTAAAGGATTATTTAATATAAATAAACAAATGTATGACTAAATTTTTTAGTCTTACATTTCCTCACAATGTGGGTTTACAATCAAATGTGAAACAATATTACTAATCGAAAAAAATCCAATTTTAAAAGATTCTCTGCAATTAAATCATTTTATTACATTCTTTTTCTGCAATTTTCAGTTGTACACTAGTATCTTTGTCAGTTTATTATCCAAACCAGTGTGAAAACCGATATCTGAATCTAAGCTCGAGTTATGTCAGTATTAGAATCAACATTCAATATAACAAAATATACGCCAATATGGTACGACATGGGAGCCATTTTGATGTTCGTCTTAATCAAGTCAATATTTTCCAACCTTTTATCAAAAAAAAACTTACTTGCTTCACAGCATCGAGCAATCTGTCGAGAAGGTTTTGACGCTCTGCTTCCGCATTTGTTTGGCCTACAAGTAAAGCGATAGCCGCAGAGCGAACAGGGGTAAGTCATAAGGTCAAGCTATGATATTCTTTGCATCGTAGACAGTAGTATAAACTTCACGTCAAGATAAAGGTAGTACTCACTCATTCCTTCTTTGGGCGCAGTTGCCAGGAACATCTGGTTTCTCTTTCTCAAGAGACGATCTACATGTTCTTTACAATAACACAGTTTTTCACTTTTGATATTTTGAGACTACGAACATATCAGCCATCTTGTTTTGGTAAACTTCGGTACCAGTCTCCAAGAACCAGTCTGTTGAGCGGTCTGGGTTCCAAGCTACAGACGACGCATAGAAGTTGTATCGCACGTTGAAACAAGTAACATTCATCGATGTAATTTGCCTTAGCTTCTGACAAAATATTAACGGTGAGTGGTGCTATTAAGTGAGACAAGCAAACTATATGTTTTTTCTTTTAAGAATATTATTTTAAAATCCAAATTCAGGACTTAAACCTCGCTTAAATTGACTCTTGAGTAACCGACGGGACTTATGTACCAACTAACCAAGACTGTTGACACAACTCCTTCTTCGTGTTTTTGAATCATATTAACAAAGACAATTTAGACTGAGCTGTAAATGTAGGCAAATAAATTTTGTAAACTAAGAAAGTGTATTCTAGTTGCCTGAATGAAGTATGATGTCCGCTGGGTAACCAGTATTTTTCCAGAGATGGAAGGGGAAAGTAAAGCTAGTCATGACGAAAAGCCAGTCGCTTGCTCACCACGAACTTCTGGTTCAAGCCCAGCTGTTACACCCCCTCGGAGCCCTCGGAAGACGTTACCACCATTTCTAGTTCCAAGCCCAGTTCCTACGAGGAGAAACAGAACAACATCGCAGTAAGCAAGCTTTCTTTCATTTGATAAAAATTCAAGTAATTTTTCGTGACATGTTGGCGCCGGAAGATCAATTGATTTATGTCGTGTCAATGTACAAAATCTTGCATGTATTGTATTTAGTATAATACTGAACATTAGTATTGTTCGTTTACAAGCAAAAGCTTACTATGACTTAGTCCACCTTGAGACTTTTCTTGTCGTGATAAAAAAAGCAATGGATTATTCTCTTCTTCAGGAAACATTACAGTTCCTTGTGGTTGTAAATCGTGTACCCGTCAGAACTTGAAATGTATTTCAGTCTTGTAGTTGTGGTAATTTTAGTATCTAGACGGGATTTCTAGGTAGAAAATCTCACTAATTCTACTCTCTACCCCTACACCCCTATATTCCTCTCATTGTTGTCCCAAGGGAAGGTGGAGAATGACTATTAACTTTTTTTCTAAAAAATTGGCCAAGACAAATTTCTGGCATGACCTAACATCAAAACTTCTACCCATGGGTATTAAAATGTAGTTAAGGGTTGTTTAAACAGAAGGTTTATTTTTGCTTAATGAATGATCTTTTGTAGCAGAAGGAACATTCAAAATATGTTGTCTCCCTCGAATAATTGAAAAAATATTGCTTCCTGGGCCAGGATATGCTATCAAATCTTCATCTGTGCCCCTGCCCTCCTTCTTCTAACCTTCATATTATTTATAAGACATTAATTAAATAGGTTATTAGTAAATGTCTTGATTAAACTTAGAAAATACGGATCAGTATTTCATCTATTCCTTTTTCATTGTTGATGTTGACTGCAGTTAAATATTTGAAGTAGAATGCAAAAGATATTTCCTGTAGTAAAGAGTTCAGACAGGTTGTAACACTTTTAGGGATGTTTGGGCAAAAAAAATGTTGAAAAATTGAAGTAATAAGAATATGGACAATGATTACTGAGTATGCAATTAGACTATATATTTTTACTGAAACTTGCAGTAACAGGTTTTGTGTCAGTAGTCAAGTAATTGATTATGCTTTTAGATTTTTCAATTGTTCTGCTGTTTGTCTTGAAAATAATGAATGAAAAAATATAGATTGAAAAAGGTATTATTTCTTATTCCAGCCATAGAAAAGGAGTATTTTAGTAAATGTTTTGTTCACTTTCCTCCTGTTTTGCTGTATTTCAGAGCTGGGCGTTTAATTTTCAAACCTTAATTTTACAGTATGGATCACAACAAGCAATGAATTTTTCTTGAAGTTCAAGATGTGTGTTTGACATTAATAAAAAGCTTGTCATTTACCCTTGAGTTCCAGATGCTGATTTTCAATTATAATAAAGGCAGTAATGATTGTGAAGATCTATATACCTGTCAAACAGTGAACTAGTGCTGAGTAATAAATTGTGAGGAAATGAGTGATCTCCCATTGAAATATAATCTTTTAATGGTCATGGCTAAATCAGTATGGAGTTTAAAAAAACCAAATGAATAAACCCAAAATCCCTTGAGCAAATTTCAAACTGCAATGTTTTTAATGTTTTATGATCAGTTTGTAATTTATTCTCTTGTTGGCAAGACCGTGTCACTTATAAACTTTCACTTGTATTTATAGAAATAAGGTGACAGTGTATCATTAGAAGAAAGTGTTCCTCAAGTTGAATGCTTGGAAAAAATTCAGTCACAGACAGGAATCAGACTCTGAACCACTGAGCTACAGAGCTTGCATGGAAAACTGAGTCACTGTTTAAGTTCTTGTCTACTTCCACTGAACACATAATTATGGCCCCCATATGCTTGCTTTGTAGTTCTAATTCTCAATGACACTATAAAACGGAAGTTTACAATTTGGAAATGAAGTTAGAAGGTGCTCCCCAAGTTGAGATTAAACTTGTGAACAATTTCTTTTTAACTTTATTTCCAAACTCAATGAACGCTCAGAAGAAATTCTGAGTCAGTGATGGGAATCGAACCCTCCAGTTGGATGCTCTATTCACCGAGCTACAGAGACTCCCATGGGGAGCTGAGTTACTAGTTAGTTCTTGTCTATTCTAGCTGGACATAAGTCTCCCAACTGCTCCCGTGATATGTGACTTGGATCCCCATGTTCATGAGTGTTTGTAGCTCAGTGGGTAGAGAATCAGACCAGCAGTCAGAGGGTTATGGGTTTGATTCCTATCCGTAACCAACATATTTTTGCCAAGCATTCAACTTGAGGAGCTCTTTTATTTCTAGCTTTACTACCTTGTTGCAAACTTCCATATGGGTTTGAAGGTTTTTTTGCCAGTTTTTTAGACAATGTTAGGTGATGAACTTTAGGAGTGAGCACTAGTAGAATATGTTTGAATATGTAAGTGTTCAGTCAGAGACAATTATACAGAAGTTTACATTTTTAACCATTTATCATGCCTGATTGCAATTTTAACATTTTTAAACTAGATAAATATGTATCCATTTATTATAATTATAATCACCATCATCAGTTCTATAGCATGTTCAGAGCCAGGGGTGAATCTAGGCATTTTCCTGACTAGTGCACACCTCGACCCACATCAAGCTCAGCAGGGAGTCACTTCAAATTTTGAGCATATGGCTAAACTGTTTCCCATCTGTACAGTTAGTTTGTATTCAAATAAACCCAATATTCAAAATCTCGAGAATTACTGTTGGACAACCCAGTGCCAACTCTCGAAGTTGATTACACCATTTTGAGAAAAAACTTGAACAAAACCTTGGAAATAAAAAAAGCTATAATTATCTAATTCTGTATTGGCCAGGTTACTATGACTGGAAATATGAATACACTTTAAGTTTTTGTTTTCAATTTTTCAAAACCTCAATATCTGTGGTTCTGGTCATGTAGTGCATTAACCACAACAAAATGTTTCACAGTTGGTTTCAAAACACCAAAAAACAATGAAGCTTAAAAATTATCAATTTTTTAACCATTTCCTTAGGTAGTTAGTTGTAATAGAACAATTCGTATAAAAACATTTGCCTTTTTTAACCCCCTAGAACCACAGTAGTAGACCAACCAGGACACAGCTCAGATATTTGTCTGAATTATAGCAGTAAAAATAAATTAAATCAAGTAGTAGTCGTTTTTTATTGGTTTCTATTGCTACAACTGGGAAAGAATTATCATGAACAAGCCTTTAGGACTTAAAATACAATGTAAGTAAGGAATGATTTCAAAACATACCTACATTTCAAGAAATATAAAAGTTTTAGAAACTCAACACCAAAAAGCTACTTGTATTCTATGAAAGAACACTTGTAAGTTATGAGAACATTTATTAATACTTAAATTTGGTAATAATCAAAACTATAATTCAAAATATGTCAACATAATACAAAGAAAATAAAACTAAAACAAGAATATTACTTGTGACTTTTCTTAAGTTTATGTTTCTCTGCTGAACAACTAACTATAGTTGAACCACAGCTGACTGTTCAGCAGAGCAAGAGAATGAATTTCACCCGGACAAAGTAAGTCTCACTTTGAATTCCAAATTGAAAAGTATCAGTGTAAGACAAAAATGATTGCTGTAATAAATTGAATATTAATAAATCAAATATTATGTAAATAGTGACTTGACAGCCATTAATTCAAAGCAACAAATGATTGACAACAACAGAGCTAGTCCATAATAATATTGAGGATTTGCATAATTAACCTTTTCAATTTACTACAGGATCGATAACAAAAGGTTATAAACACTACTTGATACTGTGTTTTAGATTTACAATTAACAATAAGAGCAAATAATTTCTAGGGAACCGATATCGACTTGTTTACTTCAAGAGAAGCAAAAACAGAATTTGCCTTACTGTATCTAATATTGCTTTCTCTGATCTCTTGCAACAGTTTGTTAGTAATGTATTTCCCAACCATTGAAATCAATTCATTCTGTGTTGTTTTGGAGATGATATTTCTTGTTGCTTCATCAAGATGTAGCAAGTGGTCGCCACTGTCAATTCGAAATGACAACAATATTAATGCTTGAAATTAACCTTGAAGAGTTTGTTACCTGATGATGATCACTGTCAAGCTGGCCTCTCAGGGCGATGTTGTTTCACCCACAGAAAATGACAGTTTTAATTTCTCTATTCTTTAATAGCTATCTGCTGCCACAATACATTGTCCAGTTGTTGATCGATGAGTCTCCCATCTCTTGGTTCATTGTCCTACGAAAATTATTGAATGCTGGAACTGATGAATTCACATTTTCCGTGTGAATAAACTGTGAAAACGTCCCAAGGCCAAGGCGACCGGACTA
>JAOBRD020119446.1:0-10137 GCA_027575215.2 Hydrozoanthus sils | reverse complement strand
GGCAATACAAATAAACTTAAAAGTTAATGATAGTGATGCTGTTGTGAAACATGTAAGAATTTGTTATTGACTGTCATAACAATTAATATAGAAATTCAAAACCATAGCCTTTAATTAACTAATAATATCAATTGAAGTCAATCACCTTTGTTTTCAAACTGAAACAGCACTGACCCTCCTTCTTTCATGCTGGCTCTGAAAGCAACAAGTGATCTGGCTTTTGCACTTCACTCAATTTTTAACTGCAATTTCGTATTATGTCTTAAGACTTAAGGTCAACATTTCTGCAAAAAATATACTTTTGGAATTTCTAAAAGAAATGGTGTTTTACAATGGTGCACTTGTGTCAAAGATTAACCTAACTTGGGGATCACTGACAGTTTAAATGTGTCTTAAAATATCAAAATTTTGAAAAATTAACATTGAAATTCTGCATACAACTTGCAATTGGGGCTTCTGGCACATTCGTAACACTCAGAATTAGCTAGTGTGTTAAAATTAAGTTTAAAGTTTAAAATTAAAATGTAAAATTCATGAAACGCAATGAAGCAGGATGGGATTCATTGTTATTCCTTTCTTAAGTTTGATGAATGATTATTCGGACCATTTTATCCTGGTGTGCACTTGTCTTTTTGAAATTCTGAACTGGCTTATTATGGATTGTACAAGTCATGTATGTTTCAAAGAAATGCTTTATCATACTACATCCTTTCATGATCAGATGGTGTTTGAAATTTACACAAAACATTATTATCTGTAAAACAATTAAGAACAATCATGGGCAGAAAAAAAAAACTCCTTTACAACTTTTTTTTGTTTCTTTGATTTTTTGTGGACAGAAAAATAGTTTTTTTTCAATTTTTATAAACCGAAAATATCTAACGATGAAGTAAGGGATCAGTGAAAGAGAAAAAATTAGAAACAATGGTTTTCTTTAAAAGAGAAATTATATCAGATAGCTATAGTGCTTAATAAAAAAATAAAAATTCTAAATTCTAAAGTAAATGTGTTTAATACTTCAGTACCTCCATCCTTTCATGTGCTATTGATTTAATGACTGGGACAAGCAGAAATGAATAAATACAACACTACAAATTACAATTATTGTTATTATTATTAAGAGAAATGAATCCAAGTTATCAAGAATTTAGTGTTAGTTATCATTTTCGTGTTAGAAATCAAAATAAAATCTACTTATTGTAAGTTTGGTATAAATGATTTTAAAACAGTATTCTATTACAGTAGCTAGAACCACATCACTTTTCTTTTTTAAAGATTAAACAGTAACTCAATCTTCCTTTGTTTTTTTGGCAGAATTCTGACTAACAAATGGTACTATAAATACTGGTTATAATATTAATAGCTATTCTAAAGATCATCCATACCCATTCTTGGTGAGAATAGTTCGAATTTCTTGTTTAGTCCTTACTCTATTTGAAGTAAGCACATCAATTAACAGTCCACAAGCACCTGGTCCTCTTGCTTCAAAAAGTGTCTGACTGTATGGGTTATCACTTGTCTGTCACAAACAACAATATCACTTTCTTTAACAAAGAGGCCACTCATTATAGTAGCACATTAGTGTCGAAGCAAAAAAAATAATTAAGTCATTTCTTTTTCTAGCCCTTTTCTTGACCTCTTTACTTGAGCTATTAGTCATATTTTTTGAATTGGTAATCTTTTAGGAAATACTATTCTGGGACTTTTTCTACTGGTCATCCCTATAGTACTTTTCACCTCGGAACCTAGGGTTACTGAATTTTGCCGTGTATAAGTTGACCTTTTAACACCATTGAAAATTCATGTCTTAAAATCACATTCGTCTTATACACGAATCAAAACATGAAATATTTTTAACACCCCTTAAAACTCTACAAAAACATTTAAAACCAGCATTTATATGGTAAGTACTTGAAGCAAGAAATAATTCTGCGATCTTTACAGTATACTGTATATAAACAATCGATTATGTAAAAAATGAAATGACTAATAATTACATACTTCGCTCACGTGTAATTTGTGTGTTATTGTTTTTTTGTATTTCTTTCTCAAATTTTTGTTACAGACTTACATTTTTTGGTATTCTTATTTTGCAAAATATTGAGATCAACTTGTACATGGGAACTCTAAAACTTGGCTGCAAAATAGCCATTTTATACATGGCAAAATATGGTACTGGACATTTCATACCAAGATGTTTCATACCAAACTCTTGGACAGTTCATACCCAACTACCAGATGTTTCATTCCCAGTCAAGACAATTCGTACCCACTAAAAGTGCTACTGAAGCAAAATGAAGTTTGACCCAAATAATTTCTGCTGGGACACTTGTAACCGGTATTAAAAATAAATTTTGTGGAGAATTTACGAAGACAAAAATATAAATAATGCCTATTTTAGCGCCAAAGCTACAAACACTTTTGAAGCTCATTATATATGTGTGATATCACATGGTTTGAAAGCCAGGAGGTTAATTTCACTTTCCTGGTCCAATTCATATGATCATGGCGAACTTTTCATGGCTGATGGCCCAGTGTTTGAGCAAAAAACTCACTAGTGCACTGTAACTCCAGTATAGAGCAGCTTGGGGTCCTTTCAAACCATGTGCCATATATTGCCGCCATATGTTTTGAATTTTGTTTGCACCGAATGCACTATTTTGAAAGCTTATTTCAGGAACTTAAAATGGATGGGTAAGCACTTTTATCCATTTACAGTTGAATAGAAGGGTTGGAAAAGCCCTCAGAACTATAAAAGTACCAATGACAAAATGGCATCAGTAGCACTTTAAGTTTTTTTTTGTTCCTACTTTCATTTTGGCTTAGAAATCACTTGTTTCCACTGCTTTAATAGTTGGAATCATACTAATGATGTATGTTTGTTTTGATTGACAGAGAAACCACTGGCTAGGTAAATTGAGGCACCAGCAATTTCATTGTTGGGAAGGTATGGCAGGGATAGCAAACATCCCATGAATTTCTGCATCTGATTATTTTAAAAGTACAGGGGCTGGTGACCTAGTTCGGGATTTTGTGGCACACTACTTGGGACCAGTGGAAGGAACAACCAGACAGTTGGATGTGGGACAGGATATTGGTAGCTACTGACCTTGTGGCATGTTCAAAATTGAGTTGTTGGTCAGTAACCATAATTAGGTGCTGGTTGTCTTGTTTAGTTAGGATTGCAGCCAGGAAGTCAGGTCAATGGGTAGGTACTCAAGTTCAGGTCGTTAGGAGTGGCTGGTTATAGCTTTTGTCTGTGGTGGCTGGCAGCTGGACAAGCTCGTCATCAATAATTGCTGGTGCTGACTTAAAGATGTTGTAAACAGCCTTCTGTTTCACGGATGCTGCATTAACTCTAACAGTTGTCAGGAGGCCAGGCTGAGCAGGATGATTGTGTACTTAAATTGCACCTGGGATGAACTGCCCTTTCCGCTAAACAGTTGCCAAACTGGGGTTTTCTTTTGGACAGTTGGTACAGGGCCAGTCGGTAACATTGACATTTCTACGCTTTACGCTGTAAGAATACCTGTAGCTGCTGACAAACTTTGTCGTCTGGCATCTGGTGCCCCCATTTACGACCTTGAACATTAAAGGTTGTTCCCTATGTAGGTCCAGAATCTGCATCATTGGTAAGTTTTCCTGTTTTTGAACCGAAGTTTGAAGAAAGGGGCATACAGTATCATATTCTTTTTCACACCTTACATTGTCTTCTTTGACTGAGGACTCAAAGAGGTTAGGGATTTCATCTGGCTCTTTGGGCATGGTATCACCTGGGGGGGGGGGGGGGGTAGCAGCAGCAATGGGTTTTTCGTCTTCATGAATCTGTATGCCGTTGGCTTCGGATAGGTTGGCAAAGGTGGTGTTGTCAACTGTGTAATGGTACCTTTGCACAGAAATGCCTGTATTGCAAAGGAGGTGTGCAAACCATGACATCCAATCACACTGCATGGCTTGTTGTCAGGCTCTAACTGGCTCTTGACACTGAGGTGGATTTCAATCCGGCATTTTTTTCCCATTAAATTATTGAAACAAAGTTGACTTCATCTTCGGATTGTAATCTGCTTAACTATACTAACTCTTTCAACTTTAAATTCATTATCTTTCTAAAGACACCTTTATGAGTGTTGTGCTTTGCCTTGCGAAGACTCTTATCATTGTTAAGTTTTGCTGTATGAAAGGTTTTGAATCTATAATTACACTTGCCCTATTCACATGCAAAACTATTGTCTTTATTTTGAAAAATTGTTATAAATAAAGCATTGGGTGAATGATTCCATTATTATTTTCATCTTCTTACTTTGGAAAGTAAAAGAAATTCAACTTGAATGGAGCAAGTAACAACATAAGCAAGTAAATCTGTGTTGATTGATGCTTCATGCAGTTCTAATGCATCTTATTAAGTGAAACTCAATACTGTGCTAGCCGGTGGTTTCTCTGTAAATCAAAACATACATGATTGGTATGCTGATTCTAACTATTAAAGCAGTGAAAAAACATGATTTCTCAGCCAAAACAAAAGTAGGAACAAAAATATGAAACGTCTTGACTAGGTATGAAACGTCTGACAGCTGGGCATGAAAAGTCAGAGGGTTGGGTATGAAACGTCTTGGGTTAGAATTGCCGGAGGGCCAGATACCCCTTACCCCCCATAATAATAAGGCATTTTCAAACTCATGCAAAGTGTGTATATCCTGCTGTTTTGTTGGGTCTTATAAAAATGTCCCCAAATTCTGTCACCCAGGCAAAGCAATTAGAAATAATAAACACTGCATATCATTATGAATTACTGTACAAAGGCAAAAACAATTTTATATTTTGGAAACCATATCATTTGTAAGATCTGTGGCCTGCCAAAACAGTGGGATACACGCACTGCGCATAAGTGTGGAAATGCCTTATATATCAGGGCCTGAAATAACGGCCAGGCAGGTGCCAGACATATTGTTTGGTCAAACATGATTTTGCTCAGACATATATGCATTTTTGGCCAGACAAATTTAATCCATTTAACTAGTTGCAATTGAGACTACATTTTGCAAGTTACATGATCTGTAAAACTTTCAGCAACAGCAACTCAAAGCAAGCCAAGGTTCGCAAAAAAAATTAGTTTTAATTTTATTTCTAACTCTTTGTCTAATAATTGTTACATTGTAGTCAGCCACATAGAGTGCAAGATACAACCGCATCATTTGGTTAAAATCTGACCAAGTACTGCTTACAAAAAGTTACTGTAACTTTAACTTATAAATACAATATAACATTTTACCTTGAACTTTGATGAGCATACGGTAAAAAGCTTACCAATTTTTCGATAAAAAATTGTATTTTGTTGCTGAAAATTCCAGTGTTGAACAAATTGAAGAAACTGATTTCATTAATAAGATCAATGAATGAACTGAACAGCTTGTTCCATACATGGGACAAACTGTCAAAATTAACTGTAATTTTACAATGGAACATTTAGTCCGAGTTATTGCTTGTATGATGCCAGCGGTGAACTGACTTTGGCTTAGTTCTGGACTGGTTTTATCGTTGGATTGGACACACTGAGATTTGGCAAAGTTTTTTTGGAACACTTGTGAGCTAAATCATTCGTTTCTGCATAAATTAAAAACTTTTCTTGTCACATCACAAACTTTTGTTATAAAAAAAACCAAAGGCAGGTTTAAACCTTGTATTGTTCTGAAAACTTTGTCTTTGCCTAAATTTGGCTTTAACTGACAAACTAAATAAATTCTTTGACAGATTTTTTTTCAAACTGCACAATCATGCATTTGTGTTGAACCAATTAAAACTTTTAAAATGCAGTTAAGGAGAATTTTTCGCTTCATGCAAATCGATGTTTATCTTTTACACGAAGTACTCAAATGTTCAAAAAGAAATAGTCAACTCAAATGGTTCTCTAGTGTGCTCTCCCAACTTCAGTGTGGATCCAAAACACAATAAACACCCAACACGAAAAACCATGACTTATTTCTTAACACACTTCTGGATTCAAAAAACACCATTTACCACATCTTCAAGGTTTTAAATGTTACATACAACAGAAACACTCTTTCGTTAAGATGTGTGAGACTCCTGAAACATAATAGTGGGGGCATCCGAGGACATCGCCTTATGGAAGTGGAAGTTTTCCAAAATTATAAGGGCACAAGACCCACTGGAAAGGCCATTTAAGATGTTGATAATTGTGTCCACATGCTTCTGGTTTAATTCCTTTATTAATTTTACACTTTGTCCAGGATTTCCAGAAGTAGAGTTCCCATTTGTCAATAAAATTGCTTTTTAGAATGTCTTGAAAATGTGGAGCATGAACTTTCAGAGCATACTATCTTGTTGGTTACTGTTGCTTTTTCATGTTGTTTACAATTTATGCTTCTGCTTTACATCTCTTATGTACATGAAATGCAATAAAAAATTAATAATTTTATCCTTGCTGCGACCTGCTGCTTGAAGTAACATCACCTATTCGCTATGAAATCATGGCAGTGGGTGTTCAATGGCATTTGTTTGTGTTATAAAATTAAAAGATAAAACATGTTTTTTTTAAAAAAAAAGAATGGGAAGATAAAATAATGTTGAGTTAACCTTGTGAATTAAATGTTAAGTGATTAACACACAAAGTATTTATAGATGCAGCGAAGTAAAGACAGACTATATTTATGTTAACTTCAAAAACAACACTCAAGGCCTTTTTTTAAAGTACACTTGTGACGTTTTAGTGGAGCAAAAGGGTGGCCTGATTCATAAGATTCTTACTCCAGGTCTTTTTTTGCACTCTTGCTGGCACCAGATGCTATGCGGATAATTCTTGGCACAGTTGGCGAGCAAAGAGCACTTTAAAACACAACAGCAGCCGATTTGCAGCCACAACTGACAACTGTAACCGGGGAGTACTCCCACATAATAGCTATTTGAATATGTGACACTGGAAAGGGTACGGTTTTCAAGCCATTTGTTCTGGAGTTTGGTGTAGTAATCATAGGGAATTGGTCTTGAATAGGGTCCCACTTAATGAGATTGCTAAGCTGACAAAAATTGTAATAACAAAAGATTGAAATCAAGAACAATTGAGCATTTTATATCTGGGGTTTTATATCGAGTCAGATGTTTATGCTTTTCTATGATGCAAAGTGTAAACAAATTCTATTCATTGCAATACTCTAACTGGCAACTCAGAGTGGCAAGGTTAAAAGTAAACAAAACATCAAAGGTTTATTGTTTATGTGACTTGTGTAAAGGTTTGGAAATGCATGATAGCCGCACATGGACAGCATACTTGGAAAAAGTCTTGTCAAAGAATGTGGTCTGTTAACTAAAGGGTATGTTGTTTAGAACTGGAACGGGCCACGAAAATTATATATAAATTCTGCCAATGCCTTGTTTTACAATGTTTAAATGGTTTTGTTTTTGTTATTGGAATATTTGGATAGAAATTGTAAATACAGTTCTGTTAGTTTTCTAAACAATAAACCATTTTCATTTAGAAAAGTAATTTAGGTGAGTACAAATCAACACGGATGATACTACTTAATCAATTTAGTTGTGCTGAAATTTAGTACTCAATGTATAAAACTGCATTAAGATGGATAAGCATGAAAGACATAACAAATTAATACTTACTAGTGAAACTAGTCTACAATAAGGTTTGGAATTAAAATGGATATTCTGGTATAGGGTCACAAACTTTGCAAAATCTACTCTTTTAAAGGGTAGGGATTTCGCGAACCCAGTGGCAAACGCCCACCCAAACTATAATTATGAGAGTACCCCCCCAGGCAACTGGAAAATTTGTAACTGTCTCAACCAAAAGTCCGTCTAGTTCAATATCATTTTTATTTCGGGAACATGATAAGATTGAATAATTTCTATCATGATTGTCAATGTCTCAAAAAGGAGTTTCCTTTTAAAGCGCAAATGACCGGACAACAAGCAACAAGTCCGGTTATCCACAGATTTATCCGGACAATGTTCGATGTCCGTTGACCGGCCGTTATTTCGAGCCCTGTAATAATTAACAGTATAAATGCTTACAGTAATAAGGATGTTATTGTTAATAAGATTTACCGATTTGTCTTTAAGATGTTATACTGACCCCCAATCCTGATTTAATAGCTTTTTCTACTTTATCTTTTGGCATTCGGGCCGCTTTCGCTCGTTCTATCACTCGATCAAGTCGTGGATTCAGTTTTGGTTCCGCACCGCCCTCTGCAACGTAGGAAAAACAAATTCTAATCTCAAACAAAATAACTAAAAGAAAACAGAATGAAACCCGTGTAGTTTGACGGACGAACCTCTGACGGCAGTGATCATTTCAAGTGCAAGCCTTCCAAAGAGCTTGCTTCGTGCAAAGTCAGCATGCATCTTCTTAAACTTAATATTTTGCCAGTGACTATGTCCAGCCTGTCTGGAGAATATTTTTGCGCAACTCTGTTCATCTTTACCAAACCTTGGCAAAGGATTTTCTGCCGAGGCAATGCAAAAGAGAACACGAAAAAGACGCAATCTTCGTGTCAAACTAGCCGCCATGTTGGCCGCGTTTCAGTGCGCTCGCCCCAGGAATTTCCAGTTTTCTGTAGGGTACTGACATGGCCTGTGTCAGTTGCTTTCAGAATTTGCCACATTGAAGCTCAGCCAGTCTAAGATAGCTTTAAAATAAAAAATCCAAACCGATTTTTTCAAAAGGTTTAATCAAACAATTTTGTTGAAGGTCTTCGACAAATTTCTCTGTTTGCAACGACAAACTAAACCTGCCGCTCTCCACCCGTACAAGGGAAAGTTTTTAAGGCCTGGTCACCTAGCTTTTCACAAAAACACGTATTTAAAAGAACATCAAAGTGAAAGAGTTTCATACGATCTATTTTATTGGGAAGTTAAAGCAATTTTTCGTCATGCAGTGGTTTGAAGGAAGTATTCCGGAAGCGATAAAAGAATCTCAACAAAAAAAATGTCTCTTTGTGGTGTATATTGAAGGTAGGTTTGGAAAAAAAATATCACAGCTGGGCTGACTTGTGTTTTGCTGAGTCAAACTGAAACTTTTTTAATTTTGTTTGTCTTAAGTTGCTGCTGTTAAAACATTAAAGCAACTAGTATTCCTGTAGCTCTTTTTGGCAATTGACGATTTGTCAAGTTGCAGTTTGCTTTTATTTTTTCTCCTGTTAAATCCTTTTCACAAACTAGAAACCTACAGTAACAGGTGTTAGGTTTCTAGACTGTAGACACTCTTGCGTTTTGTATATTTGTTAATGTTATGATTGGTTTGCAGTGAATAGTTATTTTCTAAACGACTCAGGTCCGAATCAGGCTTCCAGCTTTCCTCACTACCCACTCAACCCTCAAAAACTACGCTATGATCTTCGCCTTTCATCGTTGTTGAATATTATCTATAATAAATATTTTTTAAAAAGCTGTTTCTGTGCTAAGAAAATTCATTTTGTTAGCAGGCCCACCAATCCTGTCCAAAAAAAGAATAAGATCTTTTTTATACATTTTCTTTTAAAGTGACCAAGGATGATCAATCAAAAATAAAGTTACCCTTACAAACAGTTAGACTTGTTTTCTTTTTCTTGTAAATGCACAGGCTTTCCAAACGTAAAATTCGACTTTTTTCCATGCATCTACGAACCTTATTACTATGGACTTCATGTACTTAGTGTTAGCTAATACATAAGTGACAACTGCCGTATAAGAGAATGTATGGGAAATTCTTTTTGAGTAGGTGGTAATTTGCTCATATTTAGAGACTCAAAAAGAATTTCCCATACATTCTCTTAGTTTCTCTTATACAGCAGTTGTCACTTATCTATTAGCTAACACTAAGTACATGAAGCCCATCGTAATAAGGTTCGTAGATGCATGGAAAAAAAGTCGAATTTTACGTTTGGGAAGCCTGTGGTAAATGACAACTCGTGTTGCATGAACTGAAAAACAATCAGACATGTTAACTTGATTGAATTTTACTTAGTGAGATAAAGTATAATTACAATAATGAATAAAAGAACAAAAAATCCAACCAGTTTTTGACTTGGCCTTAATACTGGCTACTAGAAATTCATTCAAGATAGTTTTATTTCTCCATTATTCCTTTGGTTGGCCCCTAATTTGTATGTTATTATCTGGTCTTTGTATTGCAAT
>JAOBRD020119337.1:0-10137 GCA_027575215.2 Hydrozoanthus sils | reverse complement strand
CAGTTTGGCTGAAAGATCTTAATTGATCCTGCGACAAATCAAGGCATTTCGTAACGGTTCTTGCATTACAGTTTATAAGAATTAAGTATTAATTGAGAAGAAATTAGTTTTAAAAAAAAATAAAAAGAAAGAAAAAGACTTCCACTGTGAATACGGCCAAAAACTTGAGATAGTAGTTTTTTTTTCAACAAGGAAATCTTGGCTTCCGGCATTTCGTGTGGGAACCATTTTCGCTCGATTCCACCTCTCTAGTCTATAATTTGAACCGAATTATTATGTGTTTGGTCAGTGAAGTAAAAATGAAACAAGCATAGAATCGTAGCGGCGAACAATCTCTCACGAACCTTAATTGAGTCAGTTTTTTTTCCCAATTGGATAGAAAAACGGGCAAAAAAACGGGCTCACAGATCAGCGGACGTTCGAATTAAATCAATCAAATTACTTTGCTCTCGCAGTTGAGAATAAATGACTGACATACAGATTCCCCTGGTGCCGGCAAGGCTTTTCTCGGACTTTCACTCAGTGAACAGAATCCGGAGCTTGGGTCTGAATGGAGTTTAATAATCGATTACTGACAATGGCCTAGAATTTTATAGCTGATTACTGCACGAGATGCAAGAATATTTTTACTGATTACTTTAGTGATTACTGAGAATCAGGCTAGTTTAATTAAGTAGAATCTTTTTTTTTCCATATAAACAGAACGAATTATTTGTAAAACTACATGAAAGGTTCAGCTTATGATAATTATAACGCATTTCACCTTAGAAAAATTCACTTTTTTACAGTTTTTCGTTCACTACTAAGTTATTAATTACAGTCAACTCTTGGAAGTCTTATTTAAGTCCTATCATAGCAAACTTGAATTGCCAAACTTTTGGAAGGTTAGTCCATGCAATTGGATTTCTGAAATCCCAGTGTTGAGTTTTATGAGGACTGTAAACGTTGCAGCACACGAAACGCAACAACATTCTATCGGTTATAGGCTGAGCTTTTGCCAAACGGTAGGGAACCCCTTTTCATATTAACGCCCTAGAAATATTTATGTATTATATATTTAAACTCGTGCACGCAAGGAATTGGCTCAGTTTCGCACTTCAAGGGTAAGCTATTCCCCTGCGCTGCCCCATAGTAACTTTGCTTAAGATAGTTTTTTCGTGGTTTTTAGTAAGCTTAGCTTGTTTTCCTTGTCCCTTAAATTATAAACTAGGTGGTAGGAAAAGAATAAATCTTGCAGTGGAAGGGGGGGGGGGGAGCTGCTATCAGATCTGCTAGATCGTCCCATTCCAAGGATTTGAGCAAAGGCCTCGCACCTAAAACAAACAGTTTCAAATCTAAACACCTTCGAGACAAAATTTGAAACAAAAGCCCTTTGTCTCAAACCACCACCAATCAAATAACAGCTGCAGAATCGTTTAAGGCCATGACTGAAACCCTCCTATTGCTCACTGCTGTTCGACTTATAAGCCTATCATAGCTTTTTTAGTAAGTTTTTGAAATTGCCTACTTAAGATTTGTTTTCTTTCAAATATATTACAACTTTGTAAACCCTAGCGATTTTATGAGTAGTTTAGCTCTAGACGCTACATTGTTGAAAGTAATAGAAGACGGCTGCGTTAACGTTTGTAAATGTAGCCCCGCCAAAGTTAGTATCCGTCATCCTATCTTATCTTTTAAAAAAAGAATCAGTTTGTCTCGGTTTTTCTACTGCCTTAAAAACTGTTCGGAAAAAGCCACTAGTAAAGGTTAATTTAAATTTGTTTTTCAAAAGTGGTACAAGGAAGAAGAACAAACTGATTAATTAATTAGGTCTCTTCGCCGGCGGTTTTCTTTTTTCACGAGATAAAGATACGTGAAAACACCATTTTATAACAACATTATATAACAGAAGATTTCAGGACATCGAAATATGCTTCGACAAACTAAAGAAGAAAAATAGGGACTGCTAACGTAGTCTAAGAAACGACGTAATCTCACCCTTGGTGAGACTAACTTTAAGTGAGTAATCCACCAAACAATATTTCTGGGTGATGGTACTAACCGTTATGCAGTAATGTATCTCCTTTGTTAACAACTGCATAAACTGTTAGCAAAAATGATAAAGAAAGTGATAGCAGTTGCAAAAGTGGCAACCATAGACGAAATGTTGATCAACGTAGAATGGCTGATTGTTGCTCTCCGTATCGTTCCAGGGACCGACTCCGCAGAGTGCCACACCAGCAGACAAGTTCCTCTTCACAAGAACTTTTCATAATACTTATCAGACGTTCCAGTCAAAATTAACCAAAGGCTACATCGGCATTTCTCTGACAGATTGTTCCGTCGGATTAGTTTCTAATGTTTTAATCTCAAACCACAGCCAACCAATCAATAGGGGACACCAGTTTCGCGTTAGTTGCAAGCCAAACGTAGCTAGGTGTTTTTGTTTCCCAAATTAGGTCGACAATGTTATTATTCTAGGAGGGCCTTAAAGATCTCGTTTTAAAATGCCACGCAGGGTTTTGTTGTCAATTACTTGAAAGTTAAGTGTTCTATAATCAAGAAATTACGAAATTCAAAACTAAATCAATGAATTAGCAAAATTGTTGTTTTAGTTGTACGACATCAAAGTTTTGAATAGCAGTACTGGTCAGTTTAGTGGTTTGAACTTACGTAACAAGCAAACCTTGAGGTTTCACCAAGCTTGGTTATAAATTACCCAAAAAGTAGAATGCTTAGAAAAATCATCAGTCACTGATGGGAATCGATTCGACCGCAACCCTCTGATTATCAATTGCATGTAAGCCGAACCCACTGAGCTACAGAGATTCGCATGTGGAGCCGCTTGATTGTTTGATCCCTGTTTCTGTTAAGATTTTTATACCTAGTATATTATCATTGATATGTCATTAAATAGAGATGATGGAAATCGACCCTTAAAGTTTCTTCCAGCTACAGGTACAAAACTTCCAGTAAATTATCTGTAAAGTCTGTGAAATTGAACATTACACTTGTCACGCTCATTCATGCGAGATTGCAGCCGGTTTCTGCAGGCCGCTGCTTCAAAATTTGTATTCGATTTTCTGTAAGCTCATAAAGACGAACTGCTGTTAATATATGGTTGTTTGAATCACAAATTTGTTTTTGATGTTTGTGTACGCTCCAGAGAAGCTTCATACCCTCTGATCTTGCAATTGTTTTATGCTGACTTTTAAAAGAATGTTTCTGCAAAAAATCGATTGTCGCACCTTTCATGATAAACTTTGCTTTTCCACTGCACTGAGTAACATCACGTTAATGATTTAGCGTTTGAGTTAGAATCATAATCTGTCTTTCAAAACTAACGACTACACTAGACATTTTCGAAGAATGTTTTGTTTGAATTCAAAAACTGTCGTGTGACTGAAATTATATTCGCTCTGCTACTTCTCAAACATGTTTTCTTAAGAGAAAATTGAATCAGCCAATGTGCGTGGGTGTGATCGGTCATGCCTTTGTTTAGAGAAACGTGTGAATGCGGTTGGACCCGTCCGTGATAACCAAATGTTGTGTGTAGGTGGCAAAAAGAATAAAAGAGTGTGATTAAAACTTCCAGTTTCTTGCATTTATGATGTGTTAATAACGATACTAACTTTGCAACTTTTTTCTTTAAACAACTACGGGGATGCCACAAAGTGCGTCGATATGTCCCTATAAAAGCTCTGGGACTATGCTAGTATAACCATAAAGCAACAAGGGTTTATTCTTAAAAGAAACGTAACAACCTGTTTCAAAACATGAAAACTTGGGTAAGTTTCTATATTATTTTTTTTGCTTGCTGTAAACCTTTGATTGTATTTAGGCTAAAAATATCGTCTTTTTTAAAATTCCATTTAGGTTTAATAAACGTTTCTCGTTCTTTCAACAAATTAGATTTGCAAATGAAAAAAAAACTAAAAGAACAACAAAACTAGGATAATTACAACAACCACGGCTAAAGCTGAAGTGACAATTAGTCTCCTTACTTTTGGATAATTAAGAGGCGTACTCTGTAAGAAGGTCTCGGCCACGGTTATTACCTTGGCTGAAATTTTGCATGTAGTCTTGCTTTTGGGTCCTAACTACGAAATGGAAGTTTTAAAGTTCAATTCTAATATCATTTGGGTTTGTGAACTCTGGGCATGGTCGGTTTTGGTTGAAAGGGAACCAATAAAATTTATGGCAGATCAAAGGACTTGAAACCTTTTTTCTAGCTTACCATAACCTTTCACGGAAAACCATTAATACCGTTTTGAAGAACCATCTTTCTACTCGTATACTTTGTCAAGTATTTCTCTGAAATAATAAGTTTTGACCCTCAACGGAGCGAAAAGATGTGGTGTACTAATTAATCCTCGTTACTTTTGGGACACATAAATTTAGTGATAAAATGGAAAGTTCAATATCTCCCACGTTATGTCAATTGACAGTTTACTATTTTTACTCTGTAGATCTTTTATAGCTGATTCAAGTCTTGAGCTTGTCGAAATTATGTAGTGCGGCGTTCGTGACAAAGAAATAAATGTGTATCTAATCAAGCATGTCTTGTTTAATTCAGGCCAAGATTATTAGACATCGCGATCGCACGATTAAATTGACTTAATATTTAGATCTGTGTATTCAACTGTACACGGCCTCAAGAAATATTTTTCTGTTTGACAACTTCAGTAGTTATAGTTTCGCTTGCTTGCAGTTGTGGCGTAACACATTTTAGAGACAGCATTTCTTTCTAGAAAGCGGTTTCCTTTGTGAACCGGGCATGTAAGATTTGTTTCGAGGGTATTCTTTGTATGAATCAAATAGTGAAATCAGAGATTCGAATAATATTGCAAGTATGAATAAAGCAGTAAAGTTAGTAAATGGCTGTTTGGAAGCAAAATATGGAAACATTTCCACGATTTTTGTTGATGATGTACAATGTTTGCCTTTGCTGTTGTTGTACTAAAAGCGGAAAACAGTCAGAGCAATGGCCAGACCTTAGCAACTTCAAAAATTTTTTGCTCTCGTTGTGAAGAAGTTAACCCTTTTGCTATTTCCCACATCAAACCAGCTATAAAATATCTACACAATAAAAATACTAAACTGTCAATTGACATAACATGGGAGATATCGAGCTTTCGATTTGCACTAAATTTATGTGTCTCAAAAGTAACGAGGAAGTACACCACATCTTTTCGATCGTTCATGATCAAAACTTATTACTTCAGAGAAATGCTTGACATAGAATACGAGTAGAAAAACGTCTCTTTAAATTGGTATTAATTGTTTTCCGTGAAAGGTTATGGCAAGCTGGAAAGAAGGCCGATAAAAAGCCCTTTGATCCGCATATTGGCTCCCTTTCGGAGGCCGACCAAATCCGACCGTGTTCAGAACTCACAAACTAAAACGAATTAGAACTTTAAAATAAACTTTCATTTTGTAGTTAGGACCCCAAAGCAAGATTACAAGCAAAAGTTTCAGCCAAATCGGTGAAGTACCGTGGCGGACCTTAACTCGAATCTTAGTATCACATATTCAATTGAGGTGCTAAGTAGCTAAATCATTAGTATCTACTGAGCGCCGAAGCTAATTAAGTTTCATTAAGCCACAATCCATCGAAATTGAAATAGAATAAATGTTTTATTTATACCATATCCATGGAAATTTCCTTTTCAGAAAAAGAAATGTTTGTAAGCAATCAACGAGCGTATCGAAACCGGTCAAGCGTTAGCAGCCTGTTAACATACAACAAACGCGTTTTAACAGTTTGTCATAAATTGCGTAGAAAAGACCGAAACAGAGAATTTCTTTTGGCTCTTTTAAATTTTTCGTGTTTTTATAGCAAACTTTTCAATATTGTAATCCAAAACAGACGCAAAGCGACATACTTCCGTCCGCATTTTTGTATCCGTGTCATTATCTACTATTTCGGATGTAATTGTCCCATATCTAATATTTCTAAACCAATCAAATCACGCATATCCGAGTTGCATATACTTATTTCCATTATTTTTTGGCTGTTCTGATTTCATTTTGCATGTTTATATACTCTGCAGGTCAAATCTGCTTGTGAATTCTTGTTCTTAAAATAAACAAGCATTTCGTTTGGGATATTTTAATTACTCCGCTTTCTTATACTATTTTTGCTTTTTTAAATCAAATCTCTTTTGAGATTGATACTTAATCTTATTTTCCTATGCAGACTCTTGCTTTTTTTTCTGTTGGATTCATAACTATGACCATGGCTTCTTATTCCAACTGCCCGAAAACTTCAATTGAAGTACCTCAAGAATTGCATACGCACCGCAACTGTACCAACAAAGAGACGTTTCTAAGAACAAAAAGCATCAGTAACCCTGACGATCTAGGTGTTGGTGGGAGTAAAAGATTCTCCAAAAAGACAGGTAAGAAATTTCCCCTTCTTTTAGAATGGTTGCACGAAAAATAAAGTTACAAAACCCTTGCTTTTTGGAGAGCTGAGAAAATTTTCGGTACCATAGTTAAACATATTGCCTGCGGTAAGCGGCATTGTACCCAGGTATACCGTCAGTTGATTATATACTGTTTCGTGGAATGTTGATGGTTCAACAATGTCTTTTAACGCTAATTATTGAAAATTTCTACTAAGGTATACGCTTTGAAAATGAGTTCTGACTTATTTAAGTTTGTACGACATGAGATATTCTGTTTTATTTTCAAAGGTTCGGATTTCTTTTAGTTTTGCAAGTATTAGCTTATAAAGTGTTAACATTTGGAAACAGTTTTTGAATTTTTTTTGACATAATATCCGACGAATAAAATTTTCATTTAGACAGTGAATTTTGTTATCCCGCTGAACAAAGACAGTCTGAACATAGGCCTTTAAAAAGAAAGAAAAAAACACGAAAACACAGGGGAAAAAAATTAAACACGTTATTTACCGTCCGGGAGGTCCGTATTGAGAAAAACTGTGCCCTCGGTCTAGGTACGTACCTCGGCCTTGGGTTTGGTCCTTACACAAGATCTCTGGCACAGTTTTTCTCAATACGGACCTCCCGACCGGCAAATAACATATATATCTTAGTGAATAGACCTTTTAAATGAGGAATAGGGGCGAAATGATTTGTTTAAATCATTTTATGTTTCTCTGATATTAACATTTAGTATTTTCAGCTAATGATGTCACGCGGTAGACAGGAAAAATACTCAACGTTTTGAAATCTGCTGCAAATCCATAACCTTTGGATACAAATCAAAGCTAGCCAAACTTGGGCTGATCATGATGATGTATCGTGGTGATTTCTTTAGAATAAAAACTTTTTTTCGTCAAAATTAGGACAAAATTTATTCACCCCTATTTTAGCAAGGTTTATCCACTGAGCTAGCAAAATATTTTGTGTCATAGGTATTTTAAAGAGTTCTCCAGAATTTTTTCGCCTGGCTTTTGCTGAATTTATTTAATATATTCTCAATACAAAGATTTTACCCGTCGTAATAGATCAATCAGCGGCCATTTGCTTCTTCTTTGTATTACTTTTAATATGTTAGTTTCGTTGCGTCTCGGTCATAAAAACGCTCGAAATGCATGCTAACCAAATTAATCCGAGTCAGTTTGTCAAATTTTCCCGCGGATGCAGTTTTATTCTATTAGTTTAGAACTTTTTCAAAACACTCTTTTATAAATTACACTTAATTACCAATCAGTTGGTAATTAATTTATGTAATTAGTTAACGTCATAACGCTTATGTTATTTTTTCTAATCAATTGAAATGATTTATGCAAGAATTTTCTGAAAAAGTTGTCACTTTGCAATTCAATATCGATTGTTGAAGCTAAGAAACATGTACATATCTGTAGTAATATTATTGGTTGGAATTATTTCATTTTAAATACCAGGATTGTCTTTCAAGTCCCAACTGAAGTAAATGTTAACTATCTTGTGATCATGAAATCGTGTTTTCAAAAAAATTGTATTTATGAAAGCATTGATACGCTGATAGAATATCAACAAACAAGGACTTTTTCCAAATTGCATAGCATTTCATAAGGATTGTTTGTTATTTGATTTTATTAAACTGATAAAAACTCAGTTTCTAAAACGTTTTCAGTTGATTTTTTTTAAAAATTGTTGTATTTTCCAAGTCGTAATTGTGTCGTAGCGCTAATTACCTTATGAAAGTAAAATAAGCCCGTGCAGAGCTATGTTGTGTTAAAATTTCTCATTGTGTTGATTTTAAAGCAGAAACGTTATAGGTGTTGGCTCTTTTAACTTCATCAGGCAGAATGGCTACTGTTCTCTGGATATTAAGTTAAAGTTCGCAGCTACAGCGCGAGTATGCGTAATAATTCATACTCATATCAACCCTCACTGCTTATTGGTTAATAACTCCCTGTCCGCAAATTAAACTGAAGGACAACCAAAATGCCAAATGTTAACATCAAAGAACAAGGACTCTTTTTCAGTTTACCCAGCCCGGCTTTGTTGAGACTGTTTAATATTTGAATGTTTGAAACGTATTACAAAACTCGACAAGCAGGTTTATAGTGCATTTTTCGCAATTTTTTAATATTTTATATATTTTCACTTCTACAACTCAAAATCATGACGTAAAATGTGATGTCACATAACTTCATAGAACTAATTAGGATATGAAAAATAAACAGGCTCGTAATTAACCACGTCAGTTGTATAAAAATGTTTCTACTGTAGCTTTGATAACGAACTAAGTTTCAGGTTCGGTTCGGTTCGGTTCGGTTTCGGTTTGTTTTCCTTGTCTCTTAAATTGTAAACGGGGTCGCAGGAAACGAATAAATGTTGCACAGTCAGGTAGGGGGAAAGCGATGGTCAGTGATTGGAACATTCAAATTGGAAGCGGTTTGTCAGATTTGCTATATTGTCCCATCCCAAGGATTTGAGAGAGGGCTTCCCCCATGAAAAATTTAATTTTGTCTCAAACCACCCATCAAGTAACAGTAGACTCGTTAATAAAAACGACTGAAACCCTTCTATTGCTCCCTGCTTTTCGACCTATCAGCCCAACATGGCTTTTTTGCTCTATCAGTGAGATATGATTTTGAAAGTGTCTACTTAAGATTTGTTTTCTATCAAACATATTTCCAACAAGTTTTTAAACCCTCTCGGTTTTATTGAGTAGTATAACTCTAGATGCCACATGTTGAAACTATATAGAAGACGGCTGCTTCTGTAGACGTTGCCCCGTCAGATCCGATCTTTTCTTTCAAAAAAGAATCAGCTTGTCTTGGTTTTTCTACTGCCTTAAAAACTATTCGGAAAAATGATTTTTTCTTTAAACGTTAATTTAAGATTTGTTTTTCGGAGCGGTACAAGGAAGGAGGACAAACTGACTAACTAACTAGGTCTCTTTGCCGGCGCCTTGTTTCCTTTTTTTCACGAGATAAAGTTGCGCGATAACAATATATAACTGATTACAACATTGTACAACAGAAGACTTGAGAACATCGCAATATATAAAAATGTTCAATATGAAGCACAAACTGGTTCCTACATCTTCTCCCCCTCCACGTTATTTCTTGTCCTACAGCCCCGGCCAGTTTTCTCGCGTCCACCATCTTGATTTTCCGGCTTTGATAAGCTAAAGAGGAAAAATAGGGACTGGTCGTGTCTAACAAAATGATGTTCTCACCAAAATGGTTATGACTAACGCTAAGTGAGTAACCTACGAAACATTTTAAGATATTTCTGGGTGGTCATAATAACTTGTTTTATCTCCTTTGTTAACAACTGCTTAAGAGCTTATGGTATATAGTTTTTAAAAAAACTATTGAGTGCGTCGGCGAGTAGTATAAACTTGAAGTATATATGATAAATAAATTATCGTCGCCGTGAGATGATGGGAAAAGCTGACGTTTGGAGCGTTAGCCCTTCGTCTGAGCATCTGAGCTTAAGAGCTGCTGACTGAGAAAATCAAACACTCGTGGACAAACGTCAAATTTCGGATTTCTTAATGTTTTGCCTGAAGAACCCTTTTGGTGAACTCATTTTAGAAATCACAATTAAACTTGCAACTGAGCTTTCGTTTTCGAGTAATTTAGGAAAACCTAAAATAACGCTCACGGGCCCTCAGGGCCTGGTAATTTCAATGAAAAATCAGTCAACTTTGATTCTCGCGTACACGCAACTGCTCTATTGTATGGAGCTA
>JAOBRD020119230.1:0-10138 GCA_027575215.2 Hydrozoanthus sils | reverse complement strand
GAACGGAATTTTAAAATAAAACAATACACTGAGTTGTGAATAACACCTTTTCTCCCTGGAATTTGCGAATATTTTACTTCAGTTCGAGGCTTACCCTGAGTACGTGCGCCGAAAGTATATTTTTTATCAGCGGCACCTGGAACTGGAAAAGGGTCTATTCTGATGTAAGACTTGTTATGTTCATCCACAAGATAGATCATATAGCTATACAGAGCCTTCGATTCATATACAAATATCACAATCTTAGCAATTTTACCTTTACTTATTTATGGTACAGTGCTCAAGCTTTTTTAAGGCCGTGCTTGCTATTAAAGGGAGTAAGCTAGATGCTTGCGTGTCTGTTTATATTAACACTCTATGAAGGTACAAACATATATAAGCAGATAAGCAAAAACGTCTGTCTTGAAACATGCCAACAGTTAATATGGAACGAGCTTTAAAGTTCTAGTTTAGCCAGTTTTAAAATCAAGTTCAAAATATTTATTTAAAGAATCTTTTAGCTAATTTAAAGAAACTTTTTCTACAATTAAATATATACAGTTTCTTAGAATTTATAATGACACTTTAAAAACCTAATTACTTTATATATTTATTCATAATAACTGTCTTCCTACGTGATTCAACAAGTTTATTTGTGCCCTCCAAGACAACATTTTATATGATAATAAAAATACTGACTTTTTCAGTACTGAATCTAAATAATCTAAGGATTATTTAGAGTTACTTTCAACTAAGTAAAGCAGCTAAAATAGACTAAAACCACGCCATTTAACGACTACAGGAGTCGATGCAATACTGAAAAATCTAGTTTAGACTCAGCTGAGTGGCTTCTTGGAAGAGACGGGAGCGGCACCGATTATAACATCCAAATTCGCTTGATTTCAAGTCTGGCTTTTAGGGAACCAAAACTTCTCGTCAAAATACAAATCTGTGTTATGACTAGAAGCTTTGAATAAGTTATTGTTAGAATATGTTTATCACGTAAACAGGTGTTGTATCGATGAATTCAAAATTTCAAAACCCCTGGGCAAACCCCGGGCATTTGAACTATTTTAAATCGCTGTTGGTCAAACTCCCGGCCCCAGGGACAAGATCACTGATCAAATGCATGGCCACGGGGAAAGATTTGAGTTAAAATGTCCCTGCCCCCGGAACCAGAAAAAGATGCTTTTTTTGCTAGAATTTTCTTTCTTGATGAATAAAATTGGCCCAACGTGCGGACATAAAAATAAGTTTGCAGATTGTGTTGAGTATTTTATTGTGGATATCGATGTCTGAATATTCGCTGGTTCATTTTATAATCAAATTGTTAGCAAATCAGTTTAAAGCCTTAAGACACTTGAAGTCATCGCAGAAAACGGCTAGTTGCAATTTAAAATTTCGTCAGTTTGTTCAAATGCCCGGCCCTCCCCTTCCTTTTGGTTCAAACTCCCGGCCAACTGGGCACATACTAACGTCAGACTTCAGGCACCCGGGAAAAGGCTGCTGTCAAATGCACGGGGGTTACCCGGGGGGGGGTGAAGTTTTGAATTGATCGATGCATAAGTGTACTGAAAACTAAAATGGGACTGCAGAACAGTGTCGAAACAATAAACTGAGCAAGTTCGGAAAATATAAGACCAACAAAACAGGCAGATTTTTTTTTTGGACTGAGTTACCAGAGGTTTAAAGATACTGACTAAATGACTTAAAAAATTACAACAGCAACTGGATATTCTATATTCTAATAATATTATGCCTCCATTAAAAGTAGCACTGAAAAAGAAACCAAAACGGGCAGAATTTTTTTTTGGAATGTTGCCCCTAATAAAAGTAGCAGTGGAAAAAACGTCACTTATAAGCCTATTTCCGTTTTCTAAGCAACTTGATGTAACTATTTAGTCAAAGATGCAGTATTTTTAACCTGAGAATAGAAGGACTGATCTCCAGTATGATTAGGACCCTAAAACAGCGAGGATGTAAATATCGACGATGGCTGACAACAAAACATAGTTCTTGTTTGCCCTTTTCGAATGGGTTATAGTTACGCTGCTCATGTAAACATAAAAATATTATAAAGCGTTATTCTTAAGGTACAAATGAAGATTGACAAAATTTACTGTTGTCGCAAAAATTAAACTTCAAAGTCCAACTTTTTACATTGTAATTTTCAAGACGACGGCGTACAGGTTGCCCACACGATGCGACCATAACATTGAACGAGTTCTGCCTTGGGTTGAATGCCTGCGCTGTATTCAGCAATTTCTATCCTTCAAAGGTCAGTAAAAGTTAATGAAAACATCGTCTCAGACCGTCTGAAAATCAAAAACGATATCAATATGGTTTTTATAAGACTGCGTCTATAGAAAAATGTTCCAGAAATACCGTAAAACTTGAAGCTGTAAGCGGGGGGGCTAATATTACAGTGTTACGGTAATTTTTTATCGACAGCTCATTGAAGCTTGCTCGGCCGTGTTCTAGCTTTTCCCTCTTGTAAAAAAATACCTCAGCATAAAAACAACTTAGCGTTTCAAAGTGGCTTTTCTTTAAACTAACGATCCGAGTAAGAACTGGGCAGGTCAACGGCCATGGAACGCAGAAAGGTGTTAATTGCGATATTGTTAAACTATTGGCTAATGTGTTTCTTCCCAGTTCCCTTATTCAAACCTTTTTAGTTGAAACATTTCTGTTTTAATTTTAAGAAGTTCCATGTAGGGAACATTGAAACTAAAAAGGTTTTCTTTGCTTTTGTTTGGAGTTCTATGATTGGCTAAATCATTATAGCGCAAAAGAGACGTTGCTTTAAGATAGATCTAGAGTTTTAATGCTTTTTACTTTAAAACTATATTGTTCACAGATTATGTATCTCAGAATGAAATTTAAACATTCTGGCGTGGGAAAAGCGAAAAGCTGCAGAATAAATGGAGATTACTTAAAGATTTCAACGTAACTGAATACTGAAAAAGATGTTGGGTTACGAATTCTAAGTTTAACTACTATTGGCACCCCGGATTTTTGAACTCGGATACTTCGAACTCCCGTTTATTCGAAAAAAATACAATTTTTCAGGATTATGAAATATGGTCGACTTAAACTCGGTTAAACCGAGTCCCCGTTATGTCGAACTGCTTTTCGTTTCCCATTGGGATTCGAACTAACGGGGTTATAACAAAGTTTGCTCAAAAATGCTTAAAACCTCTAAAACTGTTACAGTCATTGACTAAAAGTTCTTGTAAATGAAAATCAAAGCAAGGCAATATTTTGCCACAGAAAATTTTTTATGATTTTGCATGATTTTTATGACATGGAAAACTAAGATGAACCATTAATGGCAGACCAGTTTGCCAACTTCAAGTAGGATTAAAGTCAATTAAACTAAGATACACTTCTTGTTGATATTGCTTCACTTTTACACGAGCAATATCGATCAGAGTATAAACAGTAGTTCAATATCGAAAAAATAGAGACTAATTTGTCTTATTTTGACTATCAAGTCGTTGGTCATTATTTCAACGTAATTTTATATTTTGGTTATGTTTAGAATCTCCAAATAGCTTGCTACTTGTATTAACTCACTTGTATTTGACACACTGATACAGAAACAAGATATAGAGGTAGAGTAATGAGTAAGGATGGCATAGCTATAGAGTTTAAGCTTCCAAAAAGTAATGAAGTTTCGTTTATCGAGGTTTGCAAATGGTACAAATAACAGCTAATGTGTTCCGAACTTATATAACGTATGCACTGATTTTTGTGGATAGATATGATCAATTGCATGCGATTTTTTTACATACTATTCCTATTTACCGTCTGGCAACCACTCTAAATATAAATGTCATTCACTCTCAATTACTCGAGCTCTCGTTACCTTAAACCTCGCCCTAACCGAACCAGTAACTAACTCGAATTGATTCCCCGCGATTTCTGCCGGTAACACATCTACAGTAATTTTGCACTCGAAGAACCGAACTGCTGATAGCTCTATCAGTTTCAATTCCCATTAAAAATTCGAGTTATTATGAGTTAAGTTTACTAAAGTAAGTAAGTAAGTAAATAACTTTATTAAAGTCTCGTATCTTCTAGCCGTGCACATGCCTGGCTAATCGGGGAGACTAGACCAACGGCTTAACGTCCCTGTCCACGTACGGTGTGGCGAAAGGAGGCCGCACAGATGTTCAACCCTCGGCAAGGCATCGTGCCATCTAGCTTCTGTGAACAAACATTTCAAACTGGTTAAAACACCAGCTAAGCCACTTTGCCACAAGTTAGCTGTAAAAAAATCTTTCAAGTGTGCACTGAGCAGCTAGATAAAATGGTATGAAGTTGATAAAGAAGTTCAAAATATACTCCATGTGGAATGAGCGAGTCAACGTTTATGTAACAAAATGAGCAACATATTACGCGCGGTTTGAATGGTCGAAAAACCTCTTCACACGAAAATATGTATACACTTTGAAGGTATGAAAACACTCGATAAGCTGGAAGTCACTTTGTTTCGCATAAGGTTTTCTACGCGCTTATGTCGTGTTCTCCCAACCTCCGGCGTGTTCTTGCATCAGGTTATATTACTCGGATAACCCTCAGCTCGCACGGTTGGAATCTATCAGGCTAATCGATCACGAACAACCTTTTTCTAATATTTTTAGCCTCCTGCCTCCTTCAAATATCAGTTCATAAAAATCAAGTTAGCAGAGAAGGTTTGCTCAGCCGATTCTTAAGACCCAAAGATTTGGGAAATCTATCGTTATGTATGCTATAACGCCCAGTTTAAAAAGGTTAACATCAAAACTGTACTCTAGAAAGTTGTTTAATACATCAATTTGATCCAGATCACAATTGATCTGTTGTAGTTATCTGTTCTGATAGTACCAATAGCCCATTATTGCAAATCAAGAACCTATTTAAGAAAACTAAGTAGCCTAAAATCTAATTAAAACCATTTCTATAAGAACCTATTTAGACAAAGCTGGAAAATCCTACGTTCTTATATGTGGGTTTTCGTGTATTTATAGTAAATAAATAGTTAAGAAACTGGCTGATACAGTTTAAAATGCCTTTTTGTGCGTGCTATCAGCCCATCACCCTTTAAGCCAGTGTAACAAGTTATTTCTACTATAAAAAACACTCTGGACAAGATTACGAGAAATCTCTCTTTTCGATAACGATATTCGGTTGACTGTTCAGGCTCGTAGGTTTTTTTGTTCAGATTTTTTTACGGGAGGGTGCGGTCGAACAAATAGATGAACCAAACGAGCGGCCGAAGGCGTAAGTCTCAGAGTGGTCCGAGGGCATGCTCCCCGGGAACTTTGGAGTTAGGCAGTACGTCAGAGACTGAAATGTAAAACAAGCAGGGAAAATATCCTTAAAAGATGAGTAGCATTCAAACTTTTGATCTTCAAAATCAATTTAGAAAAGCATAGTCGATATTGTTAAGGATAAGTGCTGTGAAAAAACCAGGACTTTCGTAGATCATTGAGAACTGGACACGTGAAGGGTTGCTGTTGGGAGTTGTCCACTGTTACAAAAACTTAGCTTTAAGCTGCTTGCTGTGAGATACCTGGAACTTTCTTATATTTTTCTGTAAGTTCTTCTATTGAGAGATTCCACCGATTACTATGTGACTGCGCTTGTTCCTGAGAAATGACCGACATTTTAGGGTTACTGCTGCATGACAGTTGTCCATTGATTTCTAAATTTTGACTTAATGCTGTAAACCGACCGAGACTTTCGTACATTGATGAGAACAGGACACATTAAAGTTTGCTACTGATTATTGAAAAATACCTGATTGCTGTGAAATGACTGAATCTTTCTTAGACTATAAATGAGAACTGGATATGTTGAGGTTTCAGTTGAGAGATGCCACTAATTACTAAATGCAAGCTGATTGCTGTGAAAAAATCGAAACTTTCGTAGATTAATAGGAACTGGAATCTAAAGATTAACAGGTTACCCATTGATTGATAAAACTTAGCTGATTTCTGTGAACTGACCGCGACTTTTAAACAATAAGAACTGGACGCGTCATGGTTTACTGCATGCTTAATTAGATTGTCCATTGATTAATTAAATTTACCATGCATGTTATGTTTGCCGTGATATTTTCCATCTAAAATGTACTTTGCTGACTCTGAAAGACTTTAAACATCTGAAGTCAGATAGAACTTAGATTTGTTGTTCCTGCGCTGAAAAAAATTTTCCCATTCTATACTATTGAAACTGATATAAAGTTCTTACATTTGACTTTTAATTCAAATTTAAGCTGCTTGTGTACAAATAACATTTCCCTGGCAGATTTACCTGATTTTCAGTATATATCAGCAATCAACAACATACCAAATTTGAATGGCATAGATCCAGAATCTAATATCCAATCTAGGGTCAATTTTGATTACCTGATACCCCTCATCAATTTCATATTTCTTCCAATATTACAAATTCTTCTTCCGAAAAAGGATTTTCTGTCCTCCATTCAAACAACAGGAGTGTTCAAAACAATATAGACAAATTGCACCAACCGCTATATGATACTAATTATGCTTTTGATATTATTGGTATTACTGAAACCTGGATTAGTAGTAAATGCATAGATAATATAATTGTAAATATAGATTTACCTGGTTATACATTTCTGTCTCCGCCAACTCAACAAAGAGTTGGTGGAGTTAGAGTGTATGTTAAAAATAGCCTAAAGTTTCATTCCAGGGACAAGCTTAACCTCTGTACAACCGAATGTGAGACACTTCGGATAGAAATCGAAAATCAGCTGGATAAAAATATTATATGTTGTATCATATACCGACATCCAAACTCTAACCTTGAAATGTTTTTAAATCAATTATTCACGCTGTTAGAAAAAGCAAATACTGAAAACAAATATTGTTTTCTGTTAGATGATTTTAATATAAATCTTCTAAATTATGATACACACACTCAAACTGAAGATTTCATCAATACACTAAATTCCTATTTCTTTGAGCCACATATTATTAAGCCTACTAGAATAACCAACCATACTGCTACCTTTATAGATAATATTTTCCTTAATTCTGTTGATTTTGATGCAATTAGTGGAAATTTTATATTTGATTTGACAGATCATTTATCTAATTTCCTGATTATCAATGATCTTAAAACCTCATCCAAAAAGAATGTCATTATAGAAGAGATCTTTCCAATTTTGATGAGCAATCTTTCCTGAATGCATTTAAAAAAATTAACTGGAATCAGGTCTTTGAAGACTGTGATGATATAGATGAGATGCTTCAGTCCTTATACACCAAGAGTAATGATACTATAGACCAATTTATACCTCTTAAGAAGCTTTCAAGGAAAGAAGTTAGGTTTAAAGCAAAACCCTGGATTACATCAGGACTGAAAATATCCATATATAAAAAGAACAAGCTTTTTAAAAATTATCTTAAAGGAACGATAATACACTATGGAAATATAAGGCTTACCGAAACAAATTGTTTTCTCTGTTAAAAATAAGTAAAGAGAATTATTATAAATCATACTTTCAAAACAGCTTACATAACTCCAAAGCCACTTGGAAAGGAATTAGAGAACTAATCTCGCTGAAACGAAAGAACTCTTTTAATCCTGCCAAAATTTTTATAGGAAATAACACAATAACTAATGTCAAAACCATTACAAATGAGTTCAATAAAGTTTTGCAAATATTAGTAACAATCTAGCTACTTCTATCAAAGTAACTGATATATCCTATAAAGATTTTTTAGGCAACCCACAATCTAGTAGCCTATTTTTATCACCAACATCTGCACTAGAAATTAGCAGAATCATTGCAAATTTAGACCCTTGTAAAGCAGTGGGCCCATATATAGTATCCCAAAAGCAGTTTTAAAAATTCTTAATAATCTCATATCCATCCCACTAGAAATCTTATACAATTTCTCGTTCTCCTCCGGAACAGTCCCAGATCAGTTCAAAGTAGCCAAAGTAATCCCAGTCTATAAAAAGAATTCAGCTTTGTCTGTCTCAAACTATCGTCCTATATCCTTACTATCTGTTTTAACAAGATCTTGGAGAAACTTATGTATAAGCGAGTTGTTAGCTGTCTTGATAAGCTATTGATTATCACTGATAATCAATTTGGTTTTCGCTCTAAACACTCTACCTCTCATGCTTTAATATTACTGACAGAAAGTATTAGAAAGTCTATAGATCAGGGCCTTTTTACTTGTGGTATTTTTTTGGATCTGTGCAAAGCTTTTGATACAGTTGATCACAGCATATTGCTTGATAAACTATCAAATTATGGAATAAGAGGTAAAGCCCACGACTGGTTTTCTTCTTATTTATGTAACAGGAGACAGTTTGTATCAAATGGCAGTAGTAATTCTGACCCCTTACCAGTACGGTGTGGAGTCCCCCAAGGGTCAGTACTAGGCTCCCTTCTATTTCTAATCTATGTTAATGATTTCCAAAAGTGCTCTGATCTCCTAGAATTCCATCTATTTGCTGATGATACTACTTTATTTTCAAATATTGTTAATATTCATGACCTAGAATCAATTTTAAATTCTGAATTAGAGAAAGTAAATACTTGGCTATGTGCTAACAAGTTGTATCTCAATTTTGAGAAAACCAGCTTAGTCATCTTTCATCCACCACAAAAGCATATTCATAATAAAGTGAAACTCCAAATTTCCAATAAACTGTTAAACAAGACTTGCGTATAAAATATTTAGGGATTATATTCGACTCACACCTAAACTGGAAAAATCATATTCATGAACTTATGAAATATTCAAAAGCATTGGAATACTTTCATTTTGTCTCTATTGATATTTTGATACAACTTTATTATTGCTTTGTATACTCTCCTATTACCTATGGTATTTTAGTGTGGGGTAATATATATGAAACTTTCTTAAAATCAATTACTACATTACAAAATAAGGCTATAAGAATTATTACATTCTCAAAACGAGATGAACATTCTAATACACTATATGCAAAACTGAAATTACTAAAATTTAAGGATCTTGTTCATTTTCATAATGCTTTATTTATGTTTCATTATTATCATAACCAGCCACCAAATGCGTACGTAAACTTCTTTCAAAGTGTCTCTTCAGTTCACCAGTACAGAACAAGACTTGCTTCGAAAGCGAGTTATTACACTCCATTCATTAGAACAAATTATGGCAAATTCAGTATCAAGTTCATGGGTCCCACTGTTTGGAATAAAATTGATATAAAGTTTAAAAATCTTCCGCTGAAATCATTTAAACAGAAAACGAAAGAATCTTTGTTAGAGACCTACTCAAAACACTGAATGTGTCTACTTTAACATTGTTTTTCCCTTTTACAGTATTTTCCCATTTTTTCTTTTTTTTCTTTTTTTTTCCTTTTTTCTTTCTTTGTTAACTTAGCTTATTCTTTACCAAGCTTATACCCTGCGACTGTCATTTAATTCTTAACTTCAATATTTTGTTGCTCAGCTTAGATTAGCTTGTACTACTTTTGAGCATTATTTACCTGCGAAATCTAGAACTATTCACCTGTTAAATACATTGATACAAAAATATGGTAATAAAGTGACGTCATCACCTGATTGCTGTGAAACGACTGAACCTTTCTTAGATTAATGAGAAATGGATATCTTAATGTTTAAGGGTGAGATATGTCACTGATTACTAAATGCAAGCAAATTGCTGTGAAAAGATCGAGACTTTCGAATATTAATAGGATCTTGACATCTTAGATTTAAGGCCGAGAGATGTCACTAATTACTAAATGCCAGCAAATTGCTGTGAAAAGATCGAGACTTTCGAAGATTAATAAGAACTGCACATCTTAGGTTTAAGGGTGAGAGATGTCACTGATTACTAAATGCAAGCTGATTGCTGTGAAAAAATCGAGACTTTCAAAGATTAATAAGAACTGGACATCTTAGGTTTAAGGGTGAGAGATGCCACTGATTACTAAATGCAAGCTAATTGCTGTGAAAAGATTGAGACTTTCGAAGATTAATGAAAACTGGACATCTTAGGTTTAAGGGTGAGAGATACCACTTGATTATTTAATGCAAACTGACTGCTATGAAAAGATCGAGACTTACGAAGATTAATGAGAACTGAACATCTTAGGTTTAAGGATGAGAGATACCACTGATTAGTAAATGGAAGCT
>JAOBRD020119011.1:0-10140 GCA_027575215.2 Hydrozoanthus sils | reverse complement strand
GTGGGGGGGTGGGGGTTTGTCCCAACCCCCCCCCCCCCCCCCAGCTTACAGGCCTGTTAGAGAGAATGGAGAATCTTATTTGAAACTTGGAACTATAGACAGGTGGCTTATTAAAGCCTTTTGCAGTACATTTTTTATTCTTTTCTCTGTACTGAAATTATTATAATTGGGGTATCCCAGGCCTTTAAATGATTAGCAACGGGTGAATTAGAAGGTTGTGTGACAAAAGCATACTAACCGCTTCCAATAGAACAACATCCTGGCTCTTTGATGGCTCTGGTAAAAAAAATAACTAATGAAACAAAAATCATTAAATATATCCAAAAAATACAGCTGAACCTTTTAAAATGAAAAGTATTTTGTTAATCAACCAAACGTAAATGATCAGACCCTTCTAATAAGTACCATTGATTACATGTAACTTTGTGCTGTACATTTCATGTCTTTTTTTCAGTTTATTCTTTTCAAAATAACAGAATTAAGCCTGGGTAGCTAGTAGTATAATTTGGTTGTTATGCATGGTCACCAAAAGGTCAAACTTTCTATTGCCCTGTTATAAGTGTGAGAAGAGTCTTGGGACAATAACTCCTCCTCCCTCCTCCTCTGCCATATCTTATTTTTTGCCCGAGTCTCCTCTTGCACTTGCCAAACATGGCACCCAGGTTTTGGTTAATATTCTTCTTCTGTCCTGACAAGACTGCCAGCTGTGAAGCCTAAAAAAAACTGCTTCAGCACTGAATGTTACAAATTAGGCTTTGTGAGACTTATTTGAAGCATGTACACAACACAAAATTACTCACTTCTCTCACTTTGCTCAATCAATCTCAGGCAATATTCACATGCTTTTTCCTTCAGCTCTCTGAATCCGCTCCTTGGACCGTGGTGGTGGGGAAACAGCTTAGCAAAGTTTGAAACTGTCGAGATGCGACGTGAAGGCACACTTCGTGATTGAGCCTGGCTTTTACTTTTTTCTGCTGGCTCTTCTGAAAAGCCAAGGGGAGTCTGCGGTCGAGACCCTCCACCAGTAAAGAGAGCCTGGTCACCAGGTGACCTTGCTAAGAATGACAAAGGTGACGCAGTCTGTGTTCTATTTGGTGAAGATTGTGAAAGAGGAATAATAAAACCAGCAGATGACTGTGAATCCACAGAGACATTATCAAGACTTGACTGGCTTTGCAAGAATAAGTTTTCTTGTAGTTCTGGAGTGCCTGCTTGTATGGGTGATTGGTTAAGATTCTCGGCTGAAGTCGATCTTGAACCAGTACTGACTGGTGAGGAATTCCCTTGAGGTGAAGGCGGTAACATCTTGACATGTTTTAACCAGCTTCTTAACAATGAAAAGCTGTGTACATTTAATACTTGGTCAGGAAAAAAGTAATGAGCTAAAACAGAGGGAAAAAATTAGTATAAGATTGATGCAGACATGCCAGGGATCCAATATAAAAAGTTAAAGTCCCTCTTTTCATAGGAACTCAAGAATTAAGTCTTCCAAATAGTTAGCCCCAAACACAACAAATATATATAGCTACGATTCATATTCTTCATGTTTTTAGTTTGAAAGAATTTTGCTTTTTAAATTTTCAATAGTTCAGCTTTTTGATCAACCCCCTTTCACTCATTGAATCGGCTTATTTTGTACAAGTTATGTGTAACTTACAAAAAATTAAATGTTGATACATTAAGTACATAAATACTATTAAAAATTTGGATAAAAAATAGTCTAAATTGTCTAAAAACACTAACTTCTGAAAATTGTAATTTCCGAACAATTTGAAACTTGCTTAATTTTCATTTTTGACTTAATATCACAAGATTTGGAAAACTGTTGATAACAAAAATTTATATTAATTAAAATTAAACTTTAGAAAAAAAAACAGCCAAATAACATTCTCTCAGGCTCCTTTTGTTAAGACTGAACCTTTCAAACACAGATGGAATCAGCAATTTTCATGAGTATATTGCATCATCTAATAGAACAATATGCTGTGATACCTTTACTAAGGAAATACAAAAAAATAAAGGTGTCTGTGTTTGGTCAACACCAGTCTCAATAATGAATAATTCAATTCAATTTCAATTCCAAACAGATTTGCCAGAATATGAGGTTAAATGTATTCTGTAGCTTTTTCCTCAAAATTTAAATTGATCTTTAATATTGGAGATCAATGAACAAAAAGTAACTGGGTCCAGAACTGGCCTTGGATTCACTGACGGTTAGCCTTAGGAGTTTTCAACCAGGCTTTGCTTGCTCCCAATCAAATACAACATGCAAAAATTTTGGGATTAGCTATTAAACACTTGAGTAAGTCACAAAAACAATTCACATATATAGAAAACAAATCTTAATAAATAATATGCATTCAAAGTACACTGTTCAGTAAAGCAATAGAATGTAGTTAGAGAGGTTAGACAAGTATAGTAGATTCAAACAAAAGCTATACAAACCAACACTGAGCACTGTGAAAAAGTACCCACTGGTTGTTCCATCGATTTCTTCAACTGGTTGGTACTGCAATTTTAATAAAGGAAATGCACTACTTGAAAACTGAGATCAACTTCACATTCAATGGCACAGACTAGCCTAATTAATAGATCTGCATACAACGAGTATGGCTTTCACTGCTCAGCTGCATGGTAGTATGAGTAATTGACTGGTACCACAGAGCCTTGGGTCTGATTACTATTGAAGTTCTAATCTTTTTATAATTAGGCACCACTACTACTGCTTCACTCACACAATTATTTACCAAAAAAGTCACTTGATAAAAAATTCAAAAAACTTCCAAGTGAGAATCAAGAAATGCATGACAGTCAAACAGCATTTGCCCTGAAGCTCCCCTACAATCAAATAGACTTCTGTTTTTGTTACTGAGAGGCAGTCATACAAACTAAATTGAATGGTGCTGATAATGACACAGTCCTGAACAGCAATGAATGATTAATCAACTAAACAAGTCACTGATCATGAGCTGAAAAAGACACATGACTCATGACTAGCTTTGATTCTAGGTTTGGTATGCTTCAATTCAGGGAGGGGAACTTGTACCTTTTGTTATCAAGGCCTTGTACTAGTTATTGTCAGATCTCAAATCCTAATAAATAAACCTATAAAAATAATAACAAGCCTAATTCTGTGCTGGTCTGATTAAAATCAAAACCTTTCAAGAGTAAGATAGTACATACATTGTACTGTAAATGTATTAGAAGGCACGAATCTCAAGTTACTATCTTATGGAATAGCAAGAAGATTTCTTGACCTTTTGAACAACTTTTAATCAATTAATCAAGCCAGTTTACCCCTTTTGCTTTTGCTCCACCAAAGATCTGCCTTTGATAAGGATTTGGAGCTGAAACAGTACTTGCTTTCCTCAACCAGTGAGAAAGCTGCAGGCTGATCTTGTTTTTATCGTCTGTTTATAAGAACAAACAGAATTAGACTGAATAATTATATCTTGAGGCAACCACAATTTGAAAACTGTTGTTAATAATTTTTGTATAATTACACTTACAAACGAAGGAAATAAAGACAGTGAAAAAACAAAATCTTGCAGCAACCACACTGCTAGGTAATATAACATTGTTCAGATAAAACACCGTACTTTACCATTAACTATTGTTACATTAATACCTTCAATACTGTTGCAGCATAATTCATATATATACAATGCATGTTATCATAAAAATGTTTCTCAGACTACAAATGATTAAATTGTGTGAAACATTCAAGTCCTGAATTGCACTCCAAACCATTCAATTGCCTATTCATAAATTCTAACGTACTACAAAATAATTTTGAAATCTGCCTGGCCAAGAAAAAAAAATATACATCTTATTAGCCAAGTTTTTTTTCTTCCTATTTTTTTAGCGTGCAGGCCATGAATAAAGAAAGAAAAAAACTCAGGTCCATAACTTTCAGTATTGAACAAGCAAACGAGGCTAAAAAGATTTTTATTATATGGCTTTCTACTGAAGATGCTGCAAAAAGTCAGTCAGACAAGTTGACAGGTGCAAAGGAGTTTTAATTGGCTCGCAAACAATACAAAAGTTACAAAGTTTTTCAATGAAGTCGAGACTGACACAGCGGAGCAACCTTGCTCGACCAGAAATTGTGAATGGCAACACTTACAAAACGCTTCTACAAGAATAAAAGGTTATGGAACGAAATGTCATTGACTAATTGTTCTTTGAAAAAGAATTGTTCATTCTGCTGGCATTTCAATGACAAATTCAAATGAGTGGGATTCAAGCCAGATTTTACATTTTTCACACATGCAGTTGTTGATTATGAACTAATTGTAGCTCCAGTGAAAAGTTGGATCACATTCTTATCTGTAAACAATTCTGAAAATGGACTTTTCTCAGTGTCACAAGTAACATAAAAAACTGGAAGTAAATCTTATTGTGATATTTTTACAGCTTTCTGGTTCATTTGGTCGACTCAAGGCGTCAGACAATATGTGTCATTCATGTGAAAAGCCGAAATGGCACCAACTTATTTGTAGTTCAGCTTTGGATGTTTTTATAATGACTAAACTGACGAACAATGTTTTCAAGAACATCAGCATCTGATAATCTTTACATTGATGTTTTCCTAAAAGAATGGGTGGCTACCTTTTGCTCTCCAACTGAAGACCAGCTCTTCGAGTAGCTTTGGGTGTTAAAACCTATCTGCTTTTCCAAGTGGAGAAGACTTGTTTACTGTACCATACTGACCTTTTCTAGATCTATTAGGGATAATTTTTTAATACAAGGAAAATGGCGGCTCAGGAGTATTTTAATGGCGTTTACTGGGTGATAGCTCTGGAAAACTTTGTAATAGCTAGAGGACAGAGCATATATTCATTTCAGTTGTGAAAACATTTTGGTTGAACTGTCGCCGATGGCAGCACTGCCTTTCTTCCAGATTTATTTGAAAAAAACAGCAACTTACTTGTCAAGATAATGACCAAGTACTGATTTTATGTTGAAATTTTCATTTTTCACCGACCTGGAACCATTGTAAACAAAATTGACAAAACGGGGTCCGTACGGCAACTGACGTACCTCAGATTGACCAATCAGAGAAATCAGTCAGCCATATAATAAAAAGCAATCATGCATATGCATGGTACATAGGAATTAGGTTTCTGCTCTAGTGCTGTATGAGTGTTTATTCTCTTGTTAAAATATTATAAATATCTATTAAAACAAACCTTCAGGGATTTCTTCATTGTAAAATTGTAGAAGCAATTGCAGATTTCCCAGTGCCATTGCCTGAATCTCAACAGGAATATTTCCCCCAACTGACCATCTGTACATGCACACAGGGACAAAAGACTTGTTCACTATGGTAACAGTGAATCATTTACAGTATTCACCCCAGTCAGCTATCATTCTAGAGGTAACAAATGGTCCCTTAAAAGTACATCTAGTTCTCAAAAAACTTGTCTACTACCAAAATGTTATTTTGCTTAAAATTAGTGCAGTGTATCAGTATTTCGAGTCTTGTGCTCGGATTTTGTAAAGACCGTCTCAGCATCTTGGACAGCCTCGCATTTACCACTATACACTAGCTATCCCTTTATCTAACTGAATACATAGAAAAAATAATATATGTAAGTAGATCAGTAACACTGCTTCAGACTTAACATCTAGGTATGTACAAAACGACTACTAAGATAAAGTATACTTTTCCTTAGTCGTCTTCTTGTACATACCTAGCTAGATGATTAGCTTGGAGCAGTGTTACTCTGTATCCATTATTAATAAATTATATGTACTAAACTTACTGCACTCCCAGTCAGCTATAAGGACAATAACTTGCTCTATGTACAGAAAAACAACATTTGCACTAGAGTAACAGTTCTCTGAGTGCAGTGGACCATCTAGGTATAGTACAAATAGACTGTAATTCATGTATACATGTACTATAGTTACAACACTTCCAGTCAACCATCATTGTACAGAGAAGTAATGGCAAGCACTACATGAAATTGACTTACTTTACAATCTGAGGAACATGGATGTTGAAAGAACCAAAGTCTTTTCCCTAGAAAGTAATAACATAAGCAGACAAACTAAAAAATTGTATAACGTAAAACCAAATACATGGGAGTTTAATTTGTTATGTAAAATTATGCATATTGCATAGATTGCCCTTCTGTTTTTTGGAACCTGACAAGAAAACTTAACTTTTTCAGATAGTTGGTGTCTAAATTTAACACTTTACCTGAGCCATTATAACTGGGAATATGATTGGTATGTTTCTCTGTTCCACTGGGGGATCCAAGCTGGTAATTTGGAGTTGAACTGTTGGGGTGATCTCCCTTAGAATTGCTGCAGACAAAAGTTTGAGCTTCTTCGACCCCTGCTGGGGCTCACACACAACATTCTTCAGTTCCTCAGTCAGTTCAGTAGGAATTCTGAACATGAAAAAGTTATAGATAAAAGAGAAACCAATAAGATAATAACAGTATTCAAATTTTTTTCTGTTTTAACTTGAAGACAGCACTAGTGCGCCATTTCACATTTGCTTTTTGGGAAGACAAATAGCCATTTCGCCAATGTAAATGATAATCAAACAGCTAATATATTGATGATTGGGAAAACAAAAATACGAAACAAAAACATTCCAAGACATAAAGGTTTTAGAAGAATTTCTTCGTCTGAAGAAGGAAAGTCGGAAGATTTGTGAAATACCCCAGAAGACCTAAACTTAGCAGAATTTATTAGATCAGTTAAAAGAAAAGTTGGAATATGATAAACAGAAAACAGCATGGAAAGTGCTTTGTACAGTTTTTATTCACTCATCGTTTGGCATCATAAAACTCACTCGTTTACTGCGCTCTCTCGTTTGTTTTATGGTACATCACAACTCGTGAATAAAAACCGTATGCACGCACTTTCCATGAAGTATTCTCTATATAATATATCTAGTCAATAACTTAAATTTTATATTAAAAAAAAATAAATTTTATATTAAGAAAAAAAAAATTTTTTTTGAAAAAAAAAATTGAAATTAAAGACTAATGTTGAAAAGGGAAGGAAGGTTAGGGAAAAGAAAGGGGCTTGAAATGGAACTCAGAAGAGAGAGAGTGTGGGAATGGGAAAAAAATTTGTACAGTTTTACAGTGCATTTGACTTGCTTACATGTGTTATAAAAAATGTCATTTACAATTAAAGACAAATAGTTAAAAAAGAGATAGTAAAAGAGTAAAAGAGGAAGACAAGGCCAGAAAAGGTGAGGAATGACAAGATTTAAAGAAAAAAAAGGGTAGGATGGGATGGGATTTAATGTCACACTTCTTTGAAACTCTTACATGAGTGAGCCATTTTTGTTAACCATTGACTAATCATGTAACATATCCCACTCTTTAGTTAAGAAAATAATTGTAATTACACTCAAATTTTTATGTTAATCATACTCAAAAACAAAACAAATGCTTTAAACTCCTGTTTCAATGTTTATAGTAAAGTTATATATGTCCAATTCTAGTGATAAGAAACCTCTTGGTACTGTATGTAAGCTCTCTTTGTACCTTCCCTAGGTGATGTGGCATTGAAACAGGTGTCACCTCTAGACAGAGCTATCTTGGAATCCTCTACATTTGGCATGCCTTTTTAATTAATAATTGACTAATTATGCATGGGATGGGAAGGGTTTGGAAGGACAGGAAGGGGAAAGGAAAGGTAGAGAGTAGAACAGAATGGAATGGAATAGAAAGGAAGGGGAGGGAAAGGAAAGGAAATGAAGAGGGGGAAATAGAAGGGAGGGGTAAGCCTAGGGGAGGGATCAGAAGGGAAAAGGAGGGAAGAGAATAGAATGGAGGAAAGGGAAGGGAAAGAAGGGGGAGAAGGGAAGGGAAAGGAAAGGGAGGAAAGGAAAGGAAAAGGAGAAGTAAGGGAATGGAACAGAACAGAATGGAATGGAACAGAAAGAGAAAGGGAATGGAACAAAAGGGGAGGGAAGGGAATGGAAGAAAAGGTAGTGGAAGGGAAAATAAAAGAAAGGGAATAAAATGAAATGGAAGGGAAAAGAAAAGGAGAAAAAGGAGGTAAATGCAAGGGAGGGGAATGCCTAGGGGAGGGGAGGAAAGAGGAAGGAAGATAATAGAATGGAAGAAAAGAGAAGGCCTAGGGGAGAGAAAGGAAAAGGAAAGGAAATGAAATGAAATGGAAGGGTGGAATGGGAGGGAAGGGGAGGAAGGGAAAATAAGGGGGGAATAAAGAAAGGGAACGGGAGGGAAGGGGAAGGATGGGAATGGAAAGGGAAGAAATGGATGGGAAGGGAAGGGAGGGAAAGGAAGGGAAGGGGAGAGAAAGGAATGGAAAGGAAAGGGAAAGGAAAGGATGTTAAGGGAGGGAAAGGGGTGGAATGAAAAGGGAGTGAAAGGGAAGGGGTGAAAGGAATGAAAAGGAATAGAATGGATGGGAGTGGAACAAAAGGGGAGGGAAAAGAACAGAAGGGAGTGGAAAGAAAGGGGAGGGAAAGGAATGGAAGGGAAGGGAATGGAATGGAAGGGAGTGGAAGGGAAGGGGAGGCAAAGGAATGGAAGGGAAGGGAGTTGAAGAGAAGGGAAGGGAAAGGAATAGAAGTGGAAGGGAAAGGAATGGAAGGGAAGGGAAGGGGAGGGAATGGAAGGAAAGGGAAGGGAAAGGAAAGGAACGGATGTTAAGGGAGGGAAGGGGGTGGAATGAAACCGAAGGGAGTGAAAGGGAAGGGGTGAAAGGAATGGAAGGGAATAGAATGGATGGGAGTGGAACAAAAGGGGAGGGAAAAGAACAGAAGGGAGTGGAAGGAAAGGGGAGGGAAAGGAATGGAAGGGAAGGGAATGGAATGGAAGGGAGCGGAAGGGAAGGGGAGGGAAAGGAATGGAAGGGAAGGGAGTTGAAGAGAAGGGAAGGGAAAGGAATGAAAGAATAGAAGGGAAGGGAGTGGAAGGGAAGGGAAAGGAATAGAAGAAAGAGGAAGGGAAAGGAATGGAATGGAAGGGAAGGGGAGGGAACGGGAGGAAAGGGAAGGGAGTGGAAAGGAATGGAAGGGAATGGAAGAAAGTAGAATGGAAGGGAATGGAAGGGAAGGGGAGGGAAAGGAGGGGAAGGGAATGGAAGAAAGTGGAAGGGAAAGGAATGGATGGGAAGGGAAGAGAATGGAAGAAAGTGGAAGGGAATGGAATGGAAGGGAAAGGAAGGGAAGGAGAGGGAAAGGAAGGAAAGGGAATGGAAGAAAGTGGAAGGGAAAGGAATGGAAGGGAAGGATAGGGGAGGGGAGGGAATGGAAGGGAAGGGAAGGGAAGAGAGTGGAAGGGTAAAGAATGAAAGAAAGTGGAAGGGAAGGGAATGGAAGGGAAGGGAAGGAAAAGGAAGAGAAGGGGAGGGAAACGAATGGGTGGAAAGTGGAAGGGAAACGAATGGAAGGGAAGGGAAGGGACAGGAGTTGAAGGGAATTGCAGAAAAGGGAAGGGAAAGTAATGGAAGGAAAGGGAAAGGAAGGGGAGGGAATCGAAGGAAAGGGAAGGGAAGGGAAGGGAAAAGAAAGGAATGGAAGGAAAAGGAAGGGAAGGGGAGGGAAGGAAAGGGGAGGGAAAAGAATGGAAGGGAAAGGAAGGGAAGGGAAAGGAAGGGAATGGAAAGGAATGGAAGAAAGTGGAAGGGAAAGGAATGGAAGGGAAGGAAAAGGGAGGAAATGGAAGGAAAGGGAAGAGGAAAGAGGGAATGGAAGGAAAGGGAAGTGAAGGGAAGGGAGGGAAAGGAATGGAAGGAAAGGGAAGGGAAGTGAAGGGAAGGGGAGGGAAAGGAATGGAAGGGAAAGGAAGGGAGGGGAGGGAATGGAAGGGAAGGGAAGGGAAAGGAATGGAATGGAAGGAAAAGGAAGGGGAGGGAAGGAAAGGGGAGGAAAGAAAAGGGGAGGGAAAGGAAGGGGAGGGAAAGGAAGGGAAGGGAAGGGAAAGGAAGGGAATGGAAAGGAATGGAAGAAAGTGGAAGGGAAGGAAAAGGGAGGGAATGGAAGGAAAGGGAAGAGGAGAGAAAGGAAGAGAAGGGGAGGGAAGGGGAGGGAAGGGAAGGGAAGGGAAGGGTTGGGAAAGGAATGGAAGGAAAGGGAAGGGAAAGGAAAGGAACGGATGTTAAGGGAGGGAAGGGGGTGGAATGAAACCGAAGGGA
>JAOBRD020118902.1:0-10140 GCA_027575215.2 Hydrozoanthus sils | reverse complement strand
AAACAGTTCGTTTTGTAGAGTGATTTTAACAGCAAGGTGGGTTCTTAACAGAAATAGAAGAAATGTCCAAGAGCGAACTCAACAAAACTTTGCCAGTTTTATCTGTGCAAGAAAGCAAGGCGGCACAATGTACTATTACAAAAAGTGACTTACGGCATAATCGGAAGTCCATACTTTTAAAAACTCGTCGAACAAGACTTTCAACTGTTTTGTTGAAACCCTGAGTAAAAAGGTTGAAATTTCATAAAAGGCCGCTCACAATGGAAACTCTGCCGAGAGCCCTTGTACAAAGCCGGCGAGCTTGGTGGATGTCAACACTCGTCAGCCCAATAACTGCAGCAAAAAGCTTGGTACACGAAATCCCTGTTTCCTATTTTTTAAAATTATCTTTTAAACTGTCAGTTCACCTTCAACTTCAATTCCGGCCCCACAAGCGATAAGTAAACTCTGACTCTATCTTGATTTTGGCTCCTTGTCTGCCGTTTCTCGGAACACACGGAATATTTTTTGCAAATTTCAAACTGTTTGAACAATGAGCAGCGAGTGAAGTTGACAACATGTTGATCTCCTTCTTGGCCTAAGTCTCGCGCGTCTTGCAGTATGCGCGTGGTAGCTTGGTAGAAACGAATTTTTTTATTTATTCTTTTTTTGAAAAAAAGTAATTTCTCACTGATTCGCTGGTTGAGTATATGCTTATGTAATTATTCACCTCATTGTCGGTGAAAGCCAAGTATATTCACCTCCACTTCGGTGAATAATTACTCAATAACCTACTTCCGATTTTCAACCACATGACGCGTTTTATCCAATAAGATTGCAAGAAATTATTTGGTGGGTTATAATGGTCAATATGAATGTGTTAAAAGGGATTTTTCTGTCTAACCATCGACTAAATACTCTCCAATTCGAATGAATTCATAGAACCAGACATTCATGTTCAATGAAAATTGCGTGTTGGATGTTCTCTCTGTTGCAATATCAATAACATGCTCTTCTGCAGAAACGAATTTCTTGTTAATTATTAATTAAAAAATTTTCAAAATGTGTCGGAGGTTTGGTCCACCAATAAGATGTCATGGTCTCCAGTGGAAGTAAAAGTCTAATTATGGAACATTATCTCAAATAAATAAGAATACTTTCATGAGAATTTGGTGTAGTCGTTTTGTCAACCAAACTTTTTTTGTCGGAATCAATATCTAAAATAAGATCTTATATTACAAATAAGAGTAACACGGACCCCGTGTCATCGAGTTTCACACAAATTATAGTCACGGTTAATGAAATAGCCTTGTGACATTATCTCAAGATCATAGTTTTACAATTAAAAACAAGGAGCACTAAGGAGGTATGTGTATCCATTGCCATTACAAGTTCTTACCCTCGGCTTTCTCGTATTTCGGGGAGGTCGGCTGAAAATGACTTCTCTAGCAGTTCTAGGATCTTCTATTAACAGTACCATCTCAACCATTGCCTGGAAAAAAATACAGGGTTTGACAAAAACTTGAAAAAACGGAAAACTAACCTGAAATATTCCTGTTAAAAAATGTTAAAAGCTTTTGCAACCGCTACAAGCCCTCTTACCTAAAGAGAAACACACTCCTTACAGCTTTAGATATCGCAGCACAAAATGTTAACACAAACAGAATTAAAGATTATTTTACAAATAGATTAATTTTTAAGTATAAGCTGTAAACAGATTTTACAAAGAGATTAAAAATTTTAAGTATAAATTGCAAAATAGATTTTTTTGAGTAGTGCACAACATTTTATAACACTTATAACGTCGTTCTATAGTTTTTGTATTTCATATTGTAACTTTGGGTATGGGCTTTTATCTTAAGATTAATAAAGATTATTATTATTACTATTATTATTATGATTATTATTATTATCATTATTACTACTACTACTACTATTATTACACCCGCGAATTTTAGCCACCTGAAACTGTGCAAAACCATCACGTGCACATCACGATTTATTTGAAATAGCGCATCATCTTTCGCTGCATCGTTACCCTGTCTTTAACAAATAGGAAACGTATATTTTCAAAGAAACAAAGAATAAATGTGTATAGTAAAAGCTAAACTTGTTTTCTGCTTGGTCTCAATCACGTAAACAGTCACCACTCATCGCTTTCGTTTTCTAAATTGAACATTACAAGGTCGATGAGATCCTTAACTTTGGGCCCATCATCAAGTTTCCTTCCTTTTTCTGGGTAGCTGTGCAAGGTGGACCTTCCACTCCAATGCGCAGAGCCAGAGGCACGTTTTTCCTGTCTCATCCTAGCCGGTATATTAAGTGATCCCATTTGGGAATAGGGTTAAGGTGTAGGCGTGAACTTGTTTGTTAAGGCATGGCTGGAATTGAAGATGAGCATGGGTTCTAAAAATCTTCTGATTCCTAAAGATGAGCAACTGACATGACTTTCCAAAACATTTTAAATGGGAACTAAAGACATGTAGTCCGCAAGAATAATCTTTTGAACGATTTCTAACTCACCTGATCGATCAAACAGTTTGCTACCACTGGATTGTCAATGACTAACATGTCCAGGACTGTTGGGAACTCGCACTGTGGACGCTGAAATATTGTTTCATTTTACAACAAGGCCGAGTAGTTTTTTTTTCTTTTTGATTGGCCAATTAGAGATTTGTTAATACCGAATAAAAGCTTCACTAAAAAAGCTTTGAATTTGTCACAAACACAGGATAAAACAAAACACGTAATTCCAAGATTTGACAAAAAACTCAAATTTTGAAATCTTATTCTTAGTCTTATTAAAAGCAGGTAGATTTGAACATCTTATTTCTAGACTTGGTAAAAACAATAAAAATTTGAAATCCTATTCCTAGGTTTAGTAAGACCAACTAAAATCAAAATTCCTATTCCAAGACTTAGTAAAACCAACTAAAATTTCAAATCTTAGTCTAGACTTGGTAAAACGGACTAAAATTCAAAATCTTAATCCCTAACTTGGTAAAACCAATTTAAATGCAAAATCTCATTAGAACTCGCCAACTCACACTGTGATTGATCTTCTATTATACATCTATGATCAGTTATGTTCTTACAAAGGACAACACTTGAGTGGTTTTATAATTATTGTCCACTAAATAGAACTGCTTCAATTCAATGCTTTTCATAATCACAAATGCCAATTAGCAATCGGTCCGGCTTATTTTACAAACGGCCTCCAAAGTTAATTTCAAAGGTACAGTAGCAATTTAAAGAACATATGTTTTGGGGGTTCAGGCTGATCATGTTCTTATTTATCAGGTGTTTTTTCGCAAATCGCCCTGAAAGTGTTCTTAAGGTGTTCTTAAAATTGCTTCTAAAAGTTAAATTAAAGTAATTACTACAAAGCAACTTAATAAACTGTTTGGTTCCTGTACATCATTTTAATAAGCAAAGTCCATAAACAATGTATCCTAAAAATTCCTGTAACTGCATTGAAACAACCTGTGCTATGGTCTTTGAAGTTTTTCAAAAAATAAACAGTATCTAACTCAGTAACTCATACCGTCCAGTTTTTTACATAAGAACAATGTTCATTTTTCAGGCTGAATGTGTTCTTATGTCGATGGTCCTTTTTTAATCAAAATTCAGCCTGAGTGTTTTTAATCCAGTTATTTCTTTTACGAGGGTGCTTACATACTGTTACAATGTTACTTTGGTTTAACACTGAAATTTAAGAAAGAGAAAGCAACTTACATTACTTGAAACATCATACACCTTATCCTAGAAACAGAGAAAAACACAAAAAGTCAATCGACTCATAATTATTACAACTCTTTAACCTTAAACTGTATCCGTCGCAATACTAAGCTATGCTAAGGCATTTAAATAAAAATGAAAAAGAAAACTTTAGAAAATGAGAAAAAATTATTAAACTTAGAAAACTACTGATAGAAGATGAAAAACAAAGTTCTCCTAAACTGGTACATGGAAAAGTAAGAATTCTAGCTGGAAGAACTTAGCAATAAGCCGTTTTTTGTATTAGGGGATAAAACATTTTAATAAAATTGGTTTAAAAGTTGGACAAAATGGGGCTTAAAAACTGCTAAAACAAAGAAGTGTTTGTTACCTTAAGGCTCTTGTGTTTCGAATAATGAAAAGTTTTTCCAAAACAAAAAAATACTGACTCCTTTGTTATCGAAAAAGTATATTTCAGGGAAAATTCGAAAGTTGCATCATCTGATCAGTTTAGTTTTTCACAATAAAAATGATTGTTAATCTATAAATAAAAGAATGCTTAAGATTGTGGTGACAAGTGAGCTGAACTAACCTGAAACCTGCTTACAATGATGTTCGGCACCTTTCTAACACTGAGCTGCTTCATCATTTGCTGCAGCAGCTGCTGATCATGGGAGTCATGACAACAGTACGACTTGCCAAGTCCCCCTAGGCAGACCTCTACAGCAAGTGCCCATTTATCATCTTTTAGCCTTATGTGTGCACCTGTAAATTAACATGAACATATCTCGATTTCTGATTGGTTACCAGAAGAAAGAGATTGACTGGTTAAAGCTGTTTTTCTCTCACTTTAACAACACAGTAAGGCTCGACACTAACGGTAGCCAGCTAGCAACATACTCATGATGAGAAATTCTGTTTTAACGGTACGTTTTCAATTTCAACTGCCCACTTTTGCTAGCAAACAAAATGGAAATGACCAAACTCGTTTCTTTCTTTCTCAAGGAAAATTTTCAGCAGCCAACTTTTTATATGATCTTAAAGGGAACCTACATTCCAAAATTATTTTCATATTTTTTTAAAACTCCAGAAAAAGTAATTTTTAGGGCGTCTTTACGTCGTATCCTTTAAGATAGTTTACAAAACGTGCAAGATGGACCTATGGGAGCCGCCATCTTTGCGCTCGCGATCTAATCCGTGACATCACAAGATCGAATTGCATTTCGTTATCGAAGAAATGTTAGCTTTGTTAAATTTCTTAAATAGGAAAACAATTTTTTGTTATACTGGATAATTTTATGAAAAATGCAAGCAATAAAACAGGCCTAAGAATTCAATGGAACTGATTATTTTAACAGTTTGACACTGTGTCGTCAGATACAATCCCTCCATGGGAATGACTGATACTTTCTTTACTCGTATTTGCACAATGTTGGCAAAGGAGTCGTTTTGAAAACTACATTTTGGGAATCCTTAACAAATATTTTTAAACATATCAAGAAATACGTTTGGATGCAGGTTCCCCTTAAAGGTGCTTTTTCTTACCGATTGGCCCTACAGGTGGCCTATGAAATCTTCCACTTCTAACAGCAGTTTCAATTCTCTGCATCAAATCTGGTACCCAGTCCCCAAACAAGGTGAAACGGTTACTCCAGCTTCCTTGAAGATTTCGTAGAGCTCGTTGAGCCTGGTCCAAGTTTCGGCTTGCATTTTGTTTCTCACTCCTGCAACAAGTGTGATTCTTTCTCAGACTTTGTCACAGAAAGAATTTTGATTTGGGATAGAACAATGGCTTAGTGTGGTTCGTGTGTGGAGCCTTAAACGGATACTTTAAGGAATTCCAGAAGTTACAGAACTTTCGAGTAATTCCAGGAGATTTCTTGGAGCTCAAGCAGTTTTCTTCTTCAGTTTCGGGAACTTTTTTGAAAGAAGTTCCAGGACGTTTTCATGAGCTCCATTCCAGAATTTTACCAGGCGTTTGTTTTGGGTTTGTCGAGGACCTTTATGGGCTTCTTAACGTTTTACAGGTGTTTTTTCCTGAAACTCCGGAAGTTTTCAATCAATTTCTGGATTTTCCATGAGTTTTCAAGAATTTCTCTTGGAATGTTTCCAGGATAAATCCCTGAAATAAAGCCAACGATATATATAAAATTGCTCAATTTTAAAACAAATAACAAACAACAATCATAACAAAAGTTAATTTCAATGCTGTAGATTACTTGAGCTGGTAGAGTCTCTCTCCTGATCTGTTGATAGCTTGCTCAATTTGTCCACGGTGGTGATTGGTAGTTGATAACTGACTTTCCCAAGCTTGTTTTTCCTCACGCTTTTTACGAAGGAATTCTTCTCGTTGTTGTCGTTCTGAGTCTGGGCCACGCATAGCACTGTAACACAAGTAGCCACAGTATTGGTAATTTTTTATCCAAGGAAAAAGATACATTGAAACAAAAACAACAAAGAAAATGAAGAAAAATACATGTGTGATAAACTCTTGTAAACAGAAAACTTCCAAAGGTTAAATGTTTTTAGAAACTTCTACTCATTTATCCCTCACTTGGGTTCAGCAAAGTGTCAAAGTTGATACCATAGAATTTAAAAAGTTAAATTTAAAGTTATTCCTACAATGTAACGTAACTATTTAAACAGATGACAAGCAGGAAACAAAACAGACTAGCTAGATCGGTACGCTATAACATACACGATAACGAACATCAAACTGTACGTTACGTTTTGACTTTTCGCTGACAAATAAATTTCTTAGATAGTCGCTACTTTCTGGTAACCGTTACATTCAGGGGCTGCCGTTACTTTCGGGAATTAATAGGAGAGCAAAAAAATTAACGTTACTTTCGGTGGCAGCTACTTCTTAAATTCTACGGTACAAGGTTTAGTTGTAGATTGGAAAGGGAGGAGAGAAGTTGGTCGCTATCGATTTCTAGAAAATGGAACTGTGCCACAAAACTTACGTTAATTTTATTTCTTGAATGCGTTCTTCCAGTTGTTGTTTGTCACTGGTCGCTGATGTCTCGTCCTCTCTCAGTTTTCTTATCTTTGACTTAAAGGAAAAAAACAACAAGCGGAGATTTACTTCTGTGTGAATAGCAAATTTCTCGTACCAGCTTATCGCATTGTGTACAGCAACTGGACAAATATAGGAAATAGTTAAGAGTTACATCACTGCTGATGGACAGATCCAAATCTGTGTATCGGTGCCATGCAAATAATGAATAGAAAAAATGCGGTTGCAAAACTTTTTGTTATTAACAAAAGGCATTTCTATTGAATAAGTTGTTTGGGCGGAAATAAATTTCTAAAACTCAATGAAAATTAATTTCTAAAAACGCATGAGTTTCCAGGCTTGGAAAATGAATTTCTAAAATTCCATGACTTAATTTCTACAGTTGCAAAAGTTTCCAGGCCTGGAAAATCTATTACTTTCCTGATCTGGAAAACGAAACTCTAAAAATACATGACTTTCCAGACCTGGAAAATGAATTTTTAAAATTCCGTAACTTTCCTGACCTGAAAAATGAAATTCTAAAATTCCGTAACTTTCTAGACCTAAAAATTGAAATTCTAAAATTTCATAATTTTCTAGGTTTTCCGTGACCTGTATAAACCTTGTTCTAGCTAGAAGTATTCTGCTAAATAATGATATTTCAAATAGGAAAAAGTTAAAAGCTACACCACTGCTGATTGAAAGATCCAAAATCCCATACGAAATCCGTGTATGAGTGCCAATGCAAATAATGTATATCAAAAATGTGGTTGCAAATGCAAAACTTGTTGTTATCAACAAATAGCATATTCTATTAAATTAATTGTTTTGCTGAAAATAAGTTTCTAAAATTCTATGACTTTCTACAACCTCGAAAATGAATTTCCAAAGCTCTATGACTTTCCAGGTGGGGAAAACAATATTCGAAAAGTCCATGACTTTCCAGACATGAAAAATGAAATTCTAAAATTCCATGACTTTCCAGCATTCCATGACCTGTATGAACCTTCTCTAGCTAGAAGAATTAAGCAACCGACATATGTCATCTTCGAAGGTGAAAGGATTAAAGGAATCCTCGCCTGTAAAACGTTTTAAGTCTAAAATAAACCTTTGTTAAGACTATGTCAATATCAACAACTCAAAGTTGATAATTCTGTGCATATAACTAACGTCAAGCAATTTATTTTGATCAGTCTTGCGGTTTGGATTTCCCACGCGCCACCATTTTGAAATATGACGTAGTACGGTTGGAATCCAATATCCACCCTTAATTAATACAATAGCAATGGAAGAGGGGGTCACATTTCAAAATGGTTTTCTTGGCGTTAATAATATGCACATAATTATCAATTTCGAACTTCTAATATGGACATAGACTTAAAATAAATTTCATTTCAGGTTTCCTTCAAAAGCTCAATATTGATCACGTTTCAAAAAAAATTCCATAAACATAAACACTTTAAGGAACAAGGCGGGGAGGGGGTGGATAATGGCTTTAAGAGTAATTTCCCCAAAAAAAATTTCAAAAATTTAATTTTTTTGTTCAGATTAATAAGCACCGACCTCTTCAATTACACAGGAGATCATAATTTACACTTCTTTAATCCTTTCAGTCCCTGCTGTATTAGGAAATTCTCCCAACGCAGGCCCATACTTTTCATTGAACATGTGTGGGAGAATTTAATTTCTTTCATCTTCAGTGCTTGACTTTGGTGAATTCTCATTTCATCAGTACCAATAATTATCTTATTTTCTATGTGTTATGTAAGGAGAAGTTAGGTGTTGATAGCTGACTGGGATTAACCTTACCTGCTTATCCCTAAGGACACCCTTTTTGTCTCTCAACTGGATGTCAGTTGCCTCCAGTTGGTTTTGCAAGGCCCTAGCTTCCTCTTTGATTTCTTTTTCCTGTAGACCAGCAGCTTTCCACTCATCTTCCAGAGCAGCAATTTCATTCTGTGCATAAATGAAGTTGGAGAGTAAAAACTTCAGTATCTTATCAATTACTGCTAGTTCAACCCTCATCTATATATAAGTACTATTGTTACTGTGAAACGTTACGCTGTTAAACCTGAACAAACCCTTACAGTCTAAATGAACAAGTCCACTCTCAGGCTGTGCATCATGTAATGTTTTTCCTGGAGGGAAGAAGAGAGGGTGCAGGGAAGACTTCAACAAAGGTGTTCTTTAAGCACTGTACACGGAGTAAAGATACTTGGTACTTTCTAGATCAATAAAAGTTGATCTCAAAAGCACAGGTGATCCCTAGAAGGCACCAGTTCTTGGCCTATTGAAAATAACTAATTCCATGGAACGAACACTTTGGGGGAAACGTACATCTTTGAATACTCAACTCCCCTTACAAAAACACCTTTGATATTGGTAAAACAGTCTACATCCCGTATCACTAAGCTAATTCATTTATCAAGCTAAGTGATCCATTACGCCGGATGAGAGTTAGCCCTCAGCAGAAGCTGGTACTCATTTATACAGCTAAGTCGACGGGAACAAGTCGGGTAAAGTGTCCGGCTTGCTCCAGGACACAACACAGTGGTCTGACCGGGGCTCGAACTCGCGACCCTAGGATTACAAGTCAAACACGCTAACCTCTCGGCCACTGCGCTGTTGACTTCTTCATCATGACTTGTTCCTAATGGCTGCAGATTCAAAACTCAAGGATTTTCAAACCCTTAATTAAAAACCCCTTCAACGTCCCAGAAATTCAAAAATGTTTTGACACAAGTCACCAGTGTTCTGGCATGAGTTATTTCTCAATTTTCCCCGATTATTTTGGCGTCAGTAAGTCCTGAGGGTGGCCGCATAATAGCGGTTGCACTGTATATAAATGCACTTTTTTCCTCCCTACCTGGCACACACCAATTTTTTCATCATATCTAGGAAGCTCCTCCTTTTGCTCCTTAACTGCTCTCTCCATCGGAGCCACTGTCTGGATGGCCAACAAAAACAATTAGTATTGGTAATCGCATGGAGAAGAGTAAAATTAAGGATTAATTTCACGAGTGTTTTCAACTTTTTCCAAAACTGCCCGAGTCGCTTCGCGACGAACAAGGCGATTACGTGTTTATGACATCGAGGGCAAATTCTTCATTCTCCGCGGTATCACACGAGAAAGCGTTGCATAACTTAACTCGTTTCTCCCAAATGAAACAAAATCTTTACAACCTCTGAAAACATTCGAAAATCTTTGGAAGAGGTTTGAAATCGTTTTTAAGGCATTTTTATAATTTTTTAAAAAATTCGGGAAATCTTCGGAGGTGTTCGGAAACGTTTGGAAATTTTCGAAAACCTTCGGAACTTTTCGAAAACCTTCGGAAAATGTTTCTAAGGCATTTTTGAGACTCTTTGAAATTTTCGGAAGTGTACCAGCGACCAATCAGCGCTAAGTAATTTTGCCCTGAATTAAGAAAAAAATGCCCCCGCTGTTA